>FIZR01032614.1:0-11350 GCA_900060175.1 Ferrisia virgata | reverse complement strand
AAAAACTTAAATCTCAATTAAATCGAACTGAGTTTATTTACATGTCTGAACCAAATTAACTTCACATGAACTATAACGTAACTCCTACAAATATATATTCGTAACTAACTCTACTACAAGATAAAAGTGGTTTTTATTTCACCACTTGAGATAATACTAGTTTTCATCCGAGGTTTTGTTTCGTTCGCTTCTCTATATACTACATTTTCAGTCTCATTTCATCGTCTCCCCTTCTAGCCTTATAAATACCTATGTGTTTTTTGGTAAATTTTGTTAAAGTAAATAATTTATTCTTCGCAGTTGGCAGAACTGTTTATTCTGCCCTCACAATTCTTTTTTTTTTAAAGTACTAACGACTAACGATCAACGAGGTTGTGATCACGTTTACAAATATGCATCTTAATGGTTTATAATTTTACATTTTATAATAACATGTTTTATTCGAAACTGAAATCACAATAAATTTATCCAATTTTTAAAGTTTGATCCGCGCATAACTCCCCTCCAAATTAGACTAAGAAGTTTAAATTACGTACGTACAGCTTGTATTGGGACCCTTAATATGCCTTTTGCGGGTTTCAACTTTTTAGCCCCACTGAACCCTTTCTACTCACAATGCGGATTAGGAAAAAAGCATCGCTTCGCAATGCACGTTCTTTTTTGAAACGATCAATGGACAATTGCAGAGTTGTACATCATATCCAAAAATCCGTCTCTTAGGTTAATTAGGAGGGCTGATGTGGTGGGGTTTCTTCTGTTTGACCATGAAAAAAGGTTCTTCCTCCCTCGTATCTCCTCAGAGTTGAGCTAAGAAATTGAAATTTGTAATGTACATCGATTTAGTAGGAGTCTTACCTGTGCTTTTTGGCGATTCTGACTTTACAGTCTCATTGTACCCTCTCACAGCACTCAGCCCCGAAAAAGTATCTTTTTTATCAATTTTCTTTATATTTTGAGTTTGTTCCTTGCATAACTCCCCTCCAAATTTAGCTAGGAAGTTGCAACTTTGGTATGTAGATTTTAGTATATCGAAGGTTTTGTCTCATTGCAACTCCTTCCCTTTGCCAACCTGACCACTGATTAGGAAAAAAGCATCGCAATACTAATATAATTATAATATTTTTAAATTTATATCACTTATCACGCATTATGCGTAAAAGAATTTCAAATCCCGCCATCGGTCCTTTTCTCAGGGGGCTTACAGAATTAATTGAATTGCACGACTTCCATTATGAAGAGTAAAAACATCTTTCTATTACCTTTAGATTAATCACAAGCTACGGATGAATATTTCAGTCATTTTCCGATGTCTTTTTCGAAAACAAAAATTCGAAATCACTACGACAAAGAAAAATCGTACTACCAAAGGTAACTTTTCGATTAGGGGGAACATATGCAAAAAACTCCTTGAAACCGAAGCTTCAACGACTGGTAATATGACTAATGGTTTTGATTCATATTTCATAGGATCAATTCGAAAATAAAAAAACACATATTGATCAGTGATTCACACAGATACTACGTAGATACCCATCAACGCCTTGAATTCTCCTAAGTTACTTAAAATCGTCACAGAATACGGTGTACCTTGCACACTTCATCACAAAGCTTCGTCACAATGTACAGTTCAACATAACCTACAAAAATGTGTATACTTCGTAGGTTACTGTAGCTGTGCAAATATTGTAAGCTCAAACCTACGTAGCTTCACACCCCCACCCCCACGCCCTCCAGCGATACAGCCACAAAGATTTTTTTCACAACAGATGTTAAATTAGGATCATAGCCGAAGGATTTCTAACGATGCGGTTGGCGAATTTGTCAGTAGTACAAAATTGATCCGTTTTGAAAATTGTTATCGCGAATTTCACCTTTATTTTGTTTCATATCGAATACGATACGATGAAAGCACCAAGAACATCGCAAATACTACTTGTCTCATTGGTACTAGGTAAAACTATACAAATATATTTCTTTAATCTAAAAATTTAATTATTCGCAGCAGTTAATTAAACATTTAAATTAATCGAACGCAAATAGAGTCTAATAAATAATATTATTTTCTGCTATGTACGATTTTCACCGCCCAATTCAATGCATTTTTAGTAGTATTATGCTTGAAAGGAAGCTTAACTCAAAATACACGTAAGTTCTATAATATTCAAAGAAGGCTAAACTCGAGCATATTTTCTTTATTTGATGAAAATGTTAATGCAAAATTAATTCGCAATTGTGATTATTTCGCAGCAAGAGAAAATCGACTACGTAAGTAAACATTCATTATGTATCCAATACGCATTTGTCTATAAACTTTCAAACGATCAAAGGCGAGTATGAATCAACTCGTTCGACGTGATATTTTATTTTTTACACATTTGAATCTAAGTGAAATTTTTGCCTAACTTCCGATTAATATGAAATTATAATATCTACATTGATTTAATTCAGTGCTAGGATTATGCTTACAAACGTGTATCGAGCATTTATACAAAGCAAATGAAATACCTAAAAATCAATCCGCACCAGAGTTTTTAGGAAGTAAGCCTATGACTTATTTACTTCCCCTTTCATTTAGTCGCACCATTAACGAATTTCTTAAAACAAAATAAAATTAGCATTTTGCATTCAGCTTAGCGTTAACGAAGTCATACGTCGATTTAACAAATACATTAAACAGACAACAGCGATAAATCCTGCCCAACAGAACGTTGAAAATCGTCCGCAAGATAACGTTGCTGAAAATAATCTTGAAGACGACGACGATGGAAAATACGATGTTGAAGACCCAGGTAATTATCGAAAGATGAAAAAACAAACACATTGCAATGCGTTTCTTTTGCAGCTTGATTTTCATACAAAATTGTTCCATTCGTGGAATACGAGTAAGGAGAGCTCTGCCATGATTTTTAGTCTGATTTTCCACATCACATTGCGTATGAAAACCAGGTTAATCGACATATAGCGGATCAAGAGGTGGGGGAATATCAACGAAATTCATTTTAAGGTCCTGAAAGTCCATTAAGACCATTTTTGGCTATGTCATGTCAAATATTTATTCCTTTCAAATTTATTTAAAAAAAAAATTTCTCAATGCTAAAAATTATCTACTCAGCTCCATACTGACCAAAATCGGTGAAATTCGAGCATTAGGCACAGTTTGACAACTGATTTGAAATTTTCGATTCGGAATGACCTTGGGTCAAAATTCAGTTACTACCAAATTAGGGTGGGGGGAGGGTCAAAATCACAAAAAATGTTTCTTATTGAGCAGATCAATAAGACATTCCAAAGTTGTATTACATATCCAAAAATCAGCCTCATAGATCAATCAGCAGGGGAGATATCGAGGATTTCTTCTTCTTTGATCTTGAAAAAAGGCTCTCACACACTGAAAGATGTTTAATACTTAGTACTCTTTGCACGCAGAGTAAACATTGGAAGAATGCATTCTGATACTTTTTACATTGTTGGTATAAATTTAACTCTTATATTCACTTCTTCTCCACAAATAATTTTCGCCACACTTCGTCAATATTTCTACTGGAAATCATAAAATCAACTCGGGCCAAAGTCTACTGCTGACAGGTACACCAATGATGGGTCAACTGTGGAATGCGCTATTAAACATTCATCATTTTCGTCAACATTTAAAATTAAAATCATAAAATCAATCCAGAGCCAAGGTCAACTGTTTATGGATCAACTCTAAACATCTTTAATTTTCCTCAGCATTTCAACTTGTAGTCATAGCATGAACCAGGGTAAAGGTCAATTAATTTTCCTCAACATTTTACCTTACAACCTTAAAATCATTGTAGGGTCGAGGTTAACTGTTGATGGGTCAATCGGGTCAAGAGTGAACTGCGCTATTAAACATCTTTCATTTTCTTCAAAATTTCTACTTAAAATCGTAAAATCAATACAAGGTACAGATCAACTTTTAAGGGGTCAACTTGAAGCATCTATAACTTTTCTTCACATTTGAACTTGGAATCATAAAATCAATTCACGGTCAAGGTCAACTGCTGATGGGTTGACTATAAATATCTTTAATTTTCCTCAACATTTCAACTCAAGATCATTAAGTCAATCCGGGGTTAAGGTTAATCATAAAATCAATCCAGGGCCAAGGTTAGCTAATTTACCTCAGCATTTCAACTTGAAATTGTAAAATTAATTCAGGGTCAAGGTCAACTGTTGATGAAACAACTGATGATATTTCAATCCAAAATCATAAAATCAATCTAAGGTCAATGCCAATCGTTGAACAATATGAAATTGAAAATCAAACTAAGTAACGGTATTTTTATTTTCAACTACAGAGAAAAATATCTCAAACGCAATAAAAGATTGCCTAAAGGAATACAATAAAGAACCAGTATTCAGCAGATACTTAGCACAGGGTATGAAAATATTACAGCAGCAAAGAGATCAATTCGAAAAGTTGGCCAAAAAATCTACATTAACCGCAAGCACAGAACCTCAGGAAATAAACACAGCGAATCAACATCAAAATGAAACCTTGATGCTACCAGCACCTCCAATAGCTGAACAGTCACCAGAGTCAAGTAACTGGGCTATAGTGCCTGTACAAAACCTGGAACCACATAAAGAACATCAGCAAACAGGCACTACGAATCAACAGCAAAATGAAATTTTGATGCTACCAGCACCTCCAACAGCTGAACAACCACCAAGGTCAAATGATTGGGCTATAGTATCGGTGCAGAATCCAGGTCCAAATGAAAGTACTAGCAACATTATTCAACACGAATCACCTGCAATAGTTGAACAACCATCTTGGGCAGATAATTGGGCTATAGTACCAGTGCAAAATCCAGATCCAAGTGGAAGTACTAGTAACATTATTCAACATGAATTGAAACCTGAACATGAGGAAGCTGATTATGTGCCTGATCCAAAAACTCTCAACCAGTTTATTGTGTTTCACGAAGGTATTCTTATCAAGTTAATAATGCTCTCACTCAATGATTCAATATTAACCCCAATGTTTGCTGGGTCCTTTTAGGATTATGTAATTTTGTAGAAGCAGAAGATCCTAGAGGTACGTGCATTTAATATCAGGAAGATAGATACTAAATTTTTAGAGATCTAGAACATTAATGATATTTCTTTACAGAAACATTGAAATGTTGTAAAGATTGTATTGAAAATTTAATATATTCAATTCAATGTATATTGCTAGCAAGTATAAAACTTCTGAATGCAGAACAAAGTAACCCATTTTTACAATTAATTTTTAAATGAATTATGAAACATTGTCACATCATAATATGTTTGTACAATCACATTCTGTTTGGAATGTTGCATAGAAAAAACAGCAGACTTGCAAGATGATAATTATTACCTCAGTGAAGAATACAAAAATGGTGAAAGCTTTCCTTGAAGATTTATGAGCATTTAATTCGATGCAGGGTGTTTCATTTCAATGGTGCTTCCTTCATACCACAAGTAGAGCAACTCAAGTTACACGCATGTATGTTTTGTCTATCCTGGTAATCGCAGGGGCAAAGATAGACAGATCTAAGATTCTTTTTTCCAAAATCTGATATCATTTCCAAAAATTTTTTAATTTTGATTCAAAAATGTGCCAGGGACATCAGGTTTGCGCTAAATTATAATGCGTATGATGTAGTATTTGCAGGAAAAAAAATTGAAAGGAAAAGTTGGCAAGTTTGTGAAACATGATGAATAATTTCAGGAAAAAGAGTAAAATTTTGCCAAAAAATTTCAAATATTTGCTTTTAACTTTTCAAAAAGCTCTGAAAAGTATCCAATTGAAAAAATTTCCATATAGTATTAGGGGACCCTTCACTAATTGACATGATTATACTTGCACCAATTTGTTTAGAAATTAAAAAAAAAAGTGTTTCCCAAACTAATTTAAAGAAAATATGCAGAACTGAGTAAATTTTTTTTTCGTAGAATGTTTTCTTTTCTTTTAAAATCTCGAAATTTCCAAACAACTTGGAGAAAATATATTCGTGTTATATGGTGGAAGGTCCCTTTTGACTACTAGAAAAAATTTTCCAATTGGATACTTATAAGAGCTTTTTCAAAAGTTAAGGGTACCCCCTCCCCCCAAATAAATATCATTTGTTCAGCTCAAAACGAACCAAAATAGATTAAATTGGCGGCGGATTTGATATTTTGGTGCGGGAATGACCTTGGGTCAAAATTCAGTTATGCTCAAATTTGGATGAAAGGTGCTGAAGGGCTAATTCGTGAAAAATGTCCCTTTTTAAGCTGATTGATAGGCAAACCAAGTTGTATCATATCCAAAAATCAGCCTTCCAAGTTGATCAGTAACGGAGGTAAGAGGATTTTCTCCCTTCTAGAACTTGAAAAGGGAATTTCCTCCCCTATCTCCTCTCTAACTTGAGCGAGGAACGAAGTTGAAATTTTGTATGTAGCTTTAGTATAGGTCTCAGATGTGCCTTTTGGTGGTGCCGACTGTTCAGCCTTAGTGCACCTTTCCCTAATACAATTGATCAGGAAAAGTGATTCTTTTTTTCAGTTCACATAATTATAATATTTTACAAAATTCAGGCTGAAAATGCATCGTGAAGTGATGCTTTTTTTCACTGGCAATATAACATCACACTTAGATGCAAACCGACCATATCTAGCATTTTTGTATGTGAAATTGGAAATTTTTGAAAACGATCTGAAATTTTCAAAAAGGAAATTTCAGATTCGGTGTCGATATGAATAGAGAAAACATCATGCATACGTGTAACATGAATTGCTTTACTAGTGATATGAAGGAAGTACTATCGAAGCGAAACACGCTGTATACCTAAGAACACAGATCAATTTTTAACTAATCAAATAATTTACGAACAGATTACAAAGCAACTCAAGTCGAGAGTAAGTTTTTGATAATTTTTAAAAGAATAATATCTTAAGAGTTTTTGAGAATATTAAATTTTGGCCAAGAAAAATATTGTTCATAATAATTTTTACAATGCAAATCATTTTGATTGAAATTTTTTCAAATATTTAGATATCAAAAACCTAGGCAAGACAGCAAAAACTATTCTCGAAAGTTTAAATGACGTTTACAAAAATTTCAACAAAATCGACCTTCCAGAAAATTTCAAAAATATGATGAATGAAAATCTGTCAGGTAAATTCAACACACATAAAAATATCCAAATTAGAGTGAAATTTCAAATTCTAATCATTTCAGATTCATATTTTGATTATGAAAGTTGCATTCAATGGGCATGTGCAGTTAGTAAGTATAATTACTACATTTCTTAACTTTTTACTTGGTAAGAAAATCATGTAGAAATGATAGGAAAAAACATTGAAAATACGTCAAATGAACGTGATAAAGGGGGAAATTCCCCTTACCTCCTACTTTTTTTACTTTGGTATTAAAAAAGAAGTAGAAAATCTTTCATATAGATATTTTGAGTCGAAAATAAAATTTTGTCAAAAAACCAAGCTATTGAATTTTATTAGTATATAGCATTAAAAAGGGACGGGGAGGAATATCAACATATTATTTTCAAAAAATTAGGGACGGCTTTTCCAGTAAGTCCAAAAAATCACGAATTTTTATGACACTTTCGCGTATACAAGGTCACATTGCAACTTTATTTCACACCAATCCTGAAAATTGAGAAGCGTTAGAAGGTAGATTAGATACATCACCAACATGACAAAAATAGTAAAGACAACCAGAAAATATTCAACTCATCGCGGTTTCCATTTTACAGGAACCGGATACCAGATTCCACTACATCGTGAGTCATTTAAAATTAAAATATTGATACATTCGTAAATTCAAACATTCATAAAAATTCACCATTACTGTTAATTGGACAGGTTGGTTGGAAAAAAAGGTAAGCACGTCGGAGGTAGTTGAGCCCAACCTTTTCCAAGCACTTCTACAAGTATCTAAATTACGACCAGAACCGTCAAAGACGCTGAAGGAACCACAAAATGAGGGTGATAAATTATGGATGCTGTTGTACGGGCAATGAGAATACGTTACCTGTTCGATAATAAAACAAAAACGAAATCACAACCAGAATTTAAAGTATATTAACTAGCACAATAAGCTGCAAAATGGAATATCTACATTTGCTCATACAAATAAGTGAATATAAGTTGAATTTTAGCTTCGTATCAATTGTAACATTAACCACGTAATTGTACACAGTACAAGCACCAATAATCCTATGTAGTTTAAAAAAGACAAAAGTATGAATCTGGGTTTTAAAAATTTTGAAATATGTGATTGAAAGTGAATCCATCTCCCACCCCAAAACTGCCATCATATTATTCAGATCGACTTGCAAACTCGTTTCAGGGGTTCTAGTTTCACGTTTCGAGTAGTAACTTACGATGAAGAGGAAGTAGAAGGGTGTTTTATAGTTCAGATTACTAGTAATCGACAATTTTTTCAATATCATCAAGCAAAGTCTTCTTCCCAATAGGTAATTTCCGTCACGTCAGGGGTTCCAAGAGTTGAAGATTCGAAAATTGTATCTTCAAAGGTTAAAATTAAAACGAATTTTCTCACGTCAGTAATCATGATATTGAAAAATAGTTCGGATAAAAAAGTTTCAGTTTTTTATAACTCTTCAGAATATATGTCAGTTTTTGCTCTAGCACTAATAGGAGTGAAATTATAGCGTGTGAAGTTTAAAAAACGCGTAATTTTTGAGGCATAACGAAGTACAATAAATATGGAAAAAACACTAGCTGGTGAACGAGTTCAGAATTTTACATATTTACCAGCTGCACCGACATAAAATCATAGAAGCAAATTCGAAGAAGATATGAGGGAAAGGGGTTCTCAGTTACGACTTTCCCCTTCAAATCGAGCTGGGAAACTGATTTTTCCATGCTTTAAGCCATTTTTGATTCTCTATCGATTGGTTCAAATTTAAACAATTTTATTATACGGTTTTTGTCCCTCACCACCAGATTCCTCAAGTTAGGAGTTGACTGAATTTTGACTTAACATCATCCTTACTCGTACATATTTGATTTGCCGTCAGTCCAACCCTGTATAACCATGACGCATAGTATAAAAAAATTCATTTTATGGCCCAAAAGGCTATAAATTTTGCAAAAATGGAAAATATATCATTAAAACTGCTACATTACATTGAATGACGTATCAAATGTGGCGAAAAAATCACTTCTTATTATTGACATAGCTGTTTTGCCGAAGAAACATTATCGAATCTTTCGTGGATTTTGACTTGAAATTTCAGTCATGAAATAATTATTCGAAGTGAGCAGTATCAAGAAGGTAGATAGCATATCATACTGTCTAACTCAGATTGGTGTTTCTTAAATTTACGCAAAAAATTATTATCGTAAAACTTACCATGTTGTTAGTCTTGATAATATGCTCATTGTCTAGTAAGTATGAATTTTGCATCATTCCACAGCAAATAAATGTAAAAAATTAAAATTTTGTAATGCTCTTTTTAATTTTTTTAAAATAGCTTTGACATTCATAGTGTGTCCCGAAACTCCTGAAAAGGCAACTTCGGGTAAGTAAAAGGAACTGCATTTAAAGATTACTGTTTTTATGAACCACACACATATCTAACTTGAGAATGTTAATTTTTTCTCTTCTACTTTCAGTTCTGACTGAGAAAAAAGAAGGTAAAAAACATGTACCTATCAACTGATAATTGTAAAATACTACGAGACATTGTTAGGTGGACAGTTCTTAAAAACTATCGCAGTTTAGCTTAAATCTCTCTTTTTTTTTTTAAATTTCAAGCTGTTCGTCAGTGTTACATGACATGCATAAGCCATACGTATAAGCAAGATGTGTCGGAATTAAATACGGAAGATTTTTTAACAAGTCAGTATTGATTACTGATTAACATGGTGTATGATTGATCTCAGCAGGTTAGATACCTACTCTAATTATTTTGTTACGTATCAGTGATCTGCCACAAAAACAGGACTGAAAAAGCCGAAGACGACCTCAAGAAACACCCAAAATCAGGTCAGAGACTTATTAATTTTTTTTTCCTTCGATAAATTCTCTTTCTAAATAAATAAAAAAATTTGAAAAAAGAACAAATAGTACATCCATTCGAGTTGCTTTTTCAGCCTAATTTTTATGAATTATTATGGTATTTAAAAAAACGAAAGGTACTTTTTTTCAATACGTGGTGAGAGGAGAAGGTCATCTTGGAAAGAGTAATTGAAATACTCAAAAGACACATCCGAAATTCTTATCAAATCTACGTGCTGAATTATAACCCGAGCTCAACGTGGAATAGAGATATGCGAGGAAGAAATTTGAAAAATGGCCAAAGCAAACAAACTACTACTTTTTAGGGGCTGTAAGAGGGCTGCAAGTTAGCTGGAAACATGAATTTACTAAGCTATATGTTTTTATTTCAGCTACTAAGTTTAATTTAAAGGAATGTTATGCGAGGAATGAAATTTTACAAGTTCAAAAAAAAGAATCTCGCTCTCTACTGTCTCCTTTAATACAGCAAAGAATCTAATTTTTAAATAAGTTATGAAAATTTTGGTTTCTAATCGGTTGACTGGAGAATGAAAAATGTTTACGAATTGAGGAGGGAGTCCTTAAAATTTTCGAACTCTGATTTTTGGCCGAACAACTCGACTTTAAAGGTTCATATTTTGAGATTGATTAGACTTAGGATAAATATATTTGCGCTGGTTTATTGGTAATTCAATGGAGATTCAAAATTGATGTTAAAAGTTTTAAAAGCTCGAATTTGAGCTTTTGGGGTAAAAGCTCAACTTTTTACAAGGAGTAAAGGCTGAAAGCTACCATTTGAAAATCTGAAAAAATTACCTTCAATAGAACTTTTCCTTCTAATTTAAACTAATTAATTTTCAAAATGGGACCTCTAAACCCCTGGGGGTCTCATGGATATATCGATCTTTACTAACTCCAGAACGCTGAGTTTTACTATCGACTTAAATTTTTGATTTGGCTCTTGCTCCCAACAGCCCCCTCAATATGGCCGAAATCCAAAAAAATTCAAAAAACGAATTGACATACCGAATGTTACTAATTTCAAGTCACTGAGCATAAATAAAAATAAGTGAATATTCCCACTCAGCGACCTCGAACTGGTAACAATCGATATGTAAATTCGTTTTTTTTCAATTTTTTGAGTTTTAACCATATTGAAGGGACTGATGGAGGCGTTCGAAAGGGTCATTTCAAAAAAAATAAACCAATGATGAAACTCAGGGTCAAATTAGTAGGAATCGGGATGTCACTTCACTTTTACCTTTTTTTTGAATTTTAACCAGAATTGGGAACCCCTGTACCCCCCCCCCCCCCGTTTTGAGTTTTCAT
>FIZR01032610.1:0-13686 GCA_900060175.1 Ferrisia virgata | reverse complement strand
GATAAGTGATTTATAGGTTTGGAGTAATAGGGACCTGGATGGATTGAATTTAGGGGTTTTAATTACTTTTATCAAGTTTAAGGTTTTCATTGAGGTTTCTTTTAGAGAGAGTAATTTTAAAATTGCAGGATAAAATAAAGTAATGCACTCAAAAGTGATATTTCTCATCTCTATTCTTCCTGAGAAAATAGGCACGATTTGATAATTTTTGGAAATAATTTATTCGCTGTATTCGTATCATAAAATACGAATGTTCTAACCTTTTTTCTACCCTCGGTATTCGAAAAAGTGCTCAGGCGACGATTACAGGAAAAGATGCCCATTCTGTTAGACCCTTCAAGGTACTTAGTCGCATCTACGTCGAAAATTTCAAAATGAAGACTTTCCGTCCACCTGATATACGTAATAACTTGATTACACTATTTTTCAATGCGTATTTACACGCCTAGTTTATCTACTTCTGTTCGAAATCTCACCAGAAATGGTTCGTCTTTTTGAAAATATAAATGTACCTCCTCGTAGGCAATTGACTTTCACAGTTGAACACCACATGCTGTAGATAGACGATTACGACAGACACAGTCGTGGTTTATAGAAGTACGTATATATGCTGGTTGGTCTGTACCGCTTATAGCAGGGGGACTCTTTATTCTACAAAGATGCTTATCATTTGAAAATCGAGGAGGAAATAAATTACTGCTCATACGGTTAACAAATGCGAACACTACGATGATGCATCGTATACGTAGTTAAAACTTGCACAGGAGTCGTACCGTATCCACTACTTCGCTACATTAATCACGAAAAAGATACGAAGACTTGGAAAAATTACTTCGGCGAGTTTTTAAAAATATACTCGCCCTAGCGATTTAATCTCGTATATTTAACCGAAGCCGGGCAGAAGTCGAGCGCGGAGCAACAATGAAAAACAAAAACATTTTAAAACGAACACTTTCATTGATATATATATTTTTTTTAATTTCGCAAACACCGTGTAAAACAATGAGTCATTGTTGCGAATATTGAAATACCGCCAGTGAATTAAACGTCAACAAGCAGAAAAGAATTCAATCTATAATCCGGTTTAGATTAAAAGCCACGTCATTTTCTTTTTTTTTTTTTTTTTTTTTTTTTTTGCTTTTTTTTTTTTTTTTTTTTTTTTTTTTTTTTTTTGCAACTTGACGCGGATGGCGTGTTAATTTAAACGCTGGACAATCAAGTTCATTACCTACGTTTTCTGTGTGTGTGACTTTTTAAAAATTTTTCTTCGGCGCCTAAGTTGATACGATGTTGTAAGCTAATAAAATATGGAAGAAAATTTCAATTCTCGAGCGAATCTGTTTCTGATGTTTCGTCTTATTCTGGTTAGCGGATTTTGGTTTGTATTTGTTGTGCGCATTTTATTGAAATAGTTGCACAACCTGTCGATGAGTAGTTCGCATGTGAACCGAGCCATGCTCATCTTCATAAGAAATGCGGTTACAAATTTCGATTCGAAAATTTCTACTCTTAAGGTCAATTTAAAAGATGTATTTACATCGTATATATGAAACGAGAGGTTTTTTGCAATATGGCGAGCGGGGGAGGGGTGTGTTGAGGTTTTTGGCGATACCAAAAGCGAAAGGTCTATGCATGTTGGTGATCTACAACTGTAGGCACGTTCAATGGGCTATACGAAGATGGTTTACGAATGAAAAGTCGACAATATCAAAAGCATGTATTCCAATGCTTCTTCGATCTACGTGCAAAACTTCAGTCTTTTTCGTCTTACTTCAATTAGGGGTTGCTGCAGGCAGATTAAGTTTATTAGAAATGCTAATGGTATAAGGTGACGCTGTGGAACCATTTCCCCTTCTCTCCTCCAACCTAATCCCGCCCCTTGATCAGTTCACTTACCCTTCCTTTCCTCTTTCGCTCCCATTGCACCCATTCACCTTTCCCTGCTCTAACCCCTGGCACCTGCATTTTAACAATTTTAGAAATTTGACGATGGGTAGTGTTTAATAGTTGTCAAATGACATTAAACTAATATGGTTAAAATTTTAGCCCTCAAAGTTTAAACTTTCCCTACCCAGCGAAAGCTCAAACCTAGAAAAATACCAAAGATTTTCAAAAATTGTGAAAAAAAGGTTTTTCGAAAGATTATATCAATATTGAGTTTTATCCTATTACTTGTATTCAAAATAATCAACGACGATAATTTTTCTGGCCTCCCCCCTCCCTGTGAGGGAGACCACAGAAACGTTATTTTTGACAAAAAAAAAAGACATATCAGACCAGACGAATGTAATAATCAGGGATTTCCTTCGCAAAAACCTGGCTAAAAATTAGAATGGAGGAAATAGGGAAAATAGTTCCGTAATGTCCCCTGCACTACTAATGCCAAAAAAACCTTTTTTTGGGGGGTATAAAAAGGTGTTTTGCAGATGAAACGTTGAATTCACCAAAACGGAGTGCTCAGGTACCAACTCGTTCTGCATAATATGAAATTTCAGATTTTTAAATCAATTTCGGGGAGGAGGTGGGGCACTTCGAAGGTATTAAATTAATTTTTCAAGGTCAAAAAAGTAGGAAAAAACCGGTTTCATGCCGTTCTAATCAGTCTGAAGAGATCATTTTTGGAAATTTTGTTCATCTGACGATTTCCTATCGATTGGCTGAAATTGGTTTATTTTTCGCCCTTTTCTACCCTTTATTAAAAATTTTGGTTAAACCGGTTTTCGATCCGAGGCCAACTAAAATCAGATTGCTGAATTATGTAACCGAAATCAGTCCAGGGACGTAATTTCATCGATTTTGGTCAGTACCGAGCCGAGTTATCGATTTTTTTTGTCGTGACAGAAAAAAAATATGCATCAGATGTTCTCAAAAATGGTGAAAACGTACTTACAGAATCGTGTAAATATCCTGTTCATTTCCTTTGGAAAAATCAGACGAAATGTATAAAAATATTTTTCAGCATGTATTATATGAATGGCCAAAGAGGGCAAGTTACAGGTTTAGTTTACGTAACAAAGCATTCGCCTTACAAAAACACACAGGAACAAAGTATTCGAACAATATACTTACGAAGAATTTCAGGTGCATCGATACCTTTTGCAATCTTTTCTAATATTATCAAAGGAGGGTTACACACGCAACATATCGTAGTTGAACAAATACAATTCCATCCAGACCTAATGTTGCTTTAGCTGTGTAGACGAGCAGAGAAATATTATTTATACACAAAAGGACATAGCGAAGAGATACAGCTGACGAACAGATGTTTGTAAAAACGCAACAAAACATCGTGGGTGAACCGTGCATTTTTTTTTTCTTCTTCTACCCATCATAATGTGAACCTGTCTGCGTCGAGAGTATCATTATTGATGTGCCCGAATTCCGGGTAATTCTTTATTACATACGTATTATCTAATATCAACGAACCGTGGATACGTTTACTGTCAGATGGCTGCTGAAATTGCATGCACGTATTTTCAAACATCGTCTAGTTCAGTGAGCATTCGCACCGAATGCATGATAATATTTCCAGTCTAAAATTTAGCTTATTTTTCAGAGCGGAATTGGTATTCATCGGTTCCTACTAACTTCCCCATCAACGACGAACTACTATGAAACTGGAATTACCATTTGACCGAAGTTGACATCTTATTTGCCATTCTCAAATTGTTTATGGAAAAATGAATTTTATATACCTACACGAAACGTTCGAAATAAGATATTAATTGAAGTCGAATTGCGAATCTGACTTCTATATCGTGCCTACAGGGTTATATTTATGGGATCACAACACTAACATTACTAATTTAATAGGTGTTTTCTCAAATTTAACCGAGGGGTGCTCCGCAGCTTCAAAAAGTGGCCTCGAAAGTTCGGTGCGAATTTCCATATGATTTTTATATCGACACGTATAGCAAATAGGCCTACGTATAATTTGAAAACTCTCTCGTTCTAAATTGTTGCCTGGTATTGATGAGCAAGTTACCGATGTGCTTGACCTGTACCAAACAACGAAAATTTTCACAACACGATGTCAAAAATTACATCTGTATTTTAGCTTAAGCTATTTTCACAACCTGGTGTCAAAAATGTCGTGATTAAAATTACAACATGTTGTCAAAAATCACATCTCCAGCTTCAGATTGTCGTTCATACCAAACCTGGGTAAGATGTAGTTTTTGATATCATGTTGTTGAAATTTCGTCTTAAATTCAACATTAGGATGCCATTTTTGACTCAGTTGCTCATAGTATGAAGGTTAAAATTTACTTTATTGAACAAAACTACAATTTTTTTTCAGGTTGAAAGTAGTTCGAAGAACTAGAAAAATAGTTCTTTTCGAATAATTCTAACACATTGAATACGAATCCGGCGTTGTAATTTTTCGTTCGAACCTCTCGGTCGTATTTTGACCCCCCTTCCCCCTTCCTTCCTCAAATTATCTGTGCTCACAGTTTAACAATTGTGTTCCTTTGCCAAAATTTTAATAGCTTAGTATGGTATTTTTTGTTAATTTTTTTAGCGTATTGACCATTACTTCCGAGAAAATCGTATTTTTGAGCATTTTTCAAGTTTTTAAAAATGGCCCGAATTCCCAGAAAAATGTCTGAATAAAAATTCCTTGAGATTGAACTCGTCGAAACACACGTACCTTAGTGAAAAAAATTTCCTGTATCTCCATTCTATGGTATGCAACTGCATAAATTCAAAGTTTTCATTTCTGAATTCTCTCCGTCCTCCTCCCCTCCCCCTCCCATATTCAATAGTACGGGCTTTTTAGCTCAAAAATCGCCCAAACCCGATCAAAATTCACGAAAAGCGGAAATTTTGTATGTAAGTAGCTAGGTACTGTGGATTGGGTTCAAATTTTGGTTTTTTGGCGATAAATTTTTAATTAACGCACTTACGAAAAAAATGCTAAAACCAAAGTTGTAGAGCACCGAAAGACGAACATTTTTACTTCCTTGACTTTTTCTCTCGGCAGATTGGGGGGGGGGGGTGCTGAAGGGGGGGGGGGGAGCTGGAGCATGCGGAGATAAGTCACGTTTGAAAATTTCCCCAAGACGCAAATAATTTTCAAAAATTGGCTCAATTCACTTTAAGGTGTGATTTTTTTGCGTAGTACTTCCCAGTACTATGTAAAATGAGAAAAATGTGAAAAAAAACGCTTTTCTCTAAACGGGGGGGGGGTGGTATCTCGGTTATATTCAAAAATTCGTGAAATTGGTCCACACAAGCGTTGTAGAGCATCAAAAGACGATCATTTTCGTTTTGTAATTTTTTTTCTGGGTGGTCTTGGAATTAGAGAGAAAACAAAAAAAAATAATGCTAGAAAATTTCTCGTTGAATGAACAAGTTGAACCTTCCCTTGAAGAGCTGAATTCGGGTTCAGAGTTGAAATTGCTGTAAAAGTCGTATTCAATATCCATAAAAACTTCAGGATGGCGTTCATTAGATCTGTAGCTGGCTGGAATATTTTTTTTTTTTGTTTTCTCCATAGCTCCTCTCTTCTCCCCTCCTCCCTCCAAATGAGCGCAGATTTTTAACACTTATAAAATTATTAAAAATTTGTCGTCATCGAGTGTTTGAATGGAAACTATTAAAGTTCGACGGAAGATTTCCAAAATTTTATGTAGTTCGAGTGTTGTAGGTGGCCCACAGCTTCTACGTGGCGCTGACAGTTCGATCTTCGCAATGATTCGGAACCTTATAAGTACTTACTTACTTTAACACGTCTTTGTTGTGGTCGGTTATGATGATAAACAGCGTAATTTTTTTTTTTTTTTTTCATACGCATAAATGGCGCGTACAACGCGAACAACTAGACTAAAAAAGGAGCAAAGTAGGTCGTCGGTGAGATAAACCGCATCGTTTCCGAGTAAACCCGGCGATTAGTTCTGGTTTTGTTTAATAGAGTAGTGGTACAAGCGAAAGACGTATACGTTTAATATGAGCAGAAGAACCCGACCGAACGAACGAACGAAAGTAAGGCGGAAAGGGGAGGCGGGGAGAGAGGATATCGTTTGCATAAACGTAATCTGCAAAAAAATGAACACGTCATGTCACTTGTCAGGTTTCCAGAACTTGATGATTTTTATACAGTATGCGGTAAAAGGTAACCAGACACCAACCAGCTCTTTTGCTAAAAACTGATCATCCTGATTTAATGAATCTTTTAATATTCTCTAAAGAATGTTGTCATTTTTGGAAATCGTTGACAAGCGGAGTCGATTTGTTGGCGAAAATGTGAAATTTTTCGTGGAAATTGAGAGAAAAAAATGGATTTCCTTGCACTTGAGATCTTTACGAAAATAACCTCTCAATGGGGGCAGTGTCTTGTCGCCGAGCCCTATCAAGGGGCGTGATTGGTGTGGAATAAGCGATAGTTTGTAGATATGAATTTGCAGACCATACCGGTAGCTTAGCTTGAGATATTCGTAATGAAAATATTAATGATTAAAATGTATATGTATCAGAGGATCGAGTGACTCATAAGACATGTACCATTCGTTAGTATAATATTTCATCTCACTCTCGCCCTGGCCAGTTGGTACTGTATGATAATAATTTAGACTTTTGTCGGGCGTTGCTCTTTATCTCAATGCTCGTGTTATCAGTATTATTTTTAAAATGACCGAGCCAATTTTTGAGTAAAATAATCATTAAAAATAACATTTCCACCAATCAGCTGTACATTATTGGTTGAATTATGTATGAAAAGTACGTGTATGTATTGGTGTTCCTATTTTTAAAATATTTTACGTGTCACAAAGATAAATAATTCCTCGGTTAGAGTTCGTTTGAAAGTCGTCGTAGCATTTTAATTTGGCGTTTGTTCGCGGTACAGCAACATTGATGCTTCACATTTTGTTCGCTGGTGTTGTACGGTTAATGTGTGTGTGTGTGTTTTTTCTTCCTAGAGAAAGTTCAACTTTTCCGTCGTAAAGGAATGTCATCAAGTTATAAAATGTTAGCGTTATTTATTAGCGCTCATTTTGAGCTATTACGTGTCTTTGCCCAAGCCGATAAGTGTATTTTTGTATAATAGTGATGTGCCATAACGTCAATTTTTATATGTACGTGAACGTATTTATCCATGAAGATGGGCGTTTTCATTTCGCATATTTTGCCATCTTTGCTTTCAATAGTTTTTGCTTACGTGATTTTGTGTATTGTTGCTGGTCAATAACTTTCCCACGCATTACGATAGTTTGTCGCCTTCTGGAAGCAAATTTACGATAATCGAATGTGTCCAATAGCAGATTTCTGTATGATCTCAGCAACACCGATGGCACAGAATTTCGATATTTCGTTTGAATGCCGGCCATTTGCAACTTTTGGCAGTTCTATGCACCGGCCTTATATCACATGAACTGGTTATTTAAATCGACAGTTTTCGAGTAAAGAATTCTGGGATATGATTTTTTAGCCTGATTTTCTATACCAATATTGTCAATGATAACCAGGCCATTACACTCTATCGACCAATGGTGGATGAGAGGAAGGGGGGGATATCAACAAAATTCATTTTGGGGTCCTAGAAGACCAGTAAGACGATTTTTAGCCATGTCACATATTTATTTTTTATTTATTTATTCTTTTTTCCGAACATTAAAATCATTTACTCCGTTCGATATCGACCAAAATCGTTCAGCTTGGCAGCGAATTAGATATATATGAGTGGGGATAAACTTGGGTCAACATTCAGTTATGCCCCAATTTGGGGGAGGGGTCGATGACAGGTCCAAAACGCAAAAATTGTCTCTTTTTAAGCCAATCGATCAAGTTGTGTAATATATACAAAAATCAACTTTTTAAGTCAATGAAAAGGGGAGATATGAGAGGTTTTCTCCCTTTTTAACCCTGAAAAAGGGTTGTTCATCCCTTATCTTCCCCACCAAATTGAGATTGGAAATTTAAATTTGGTATGTGCATTTAGTTGGGGCCCTATATGTGCGTTTTGAGGGTTCCGGCTTTTTAGCTCCACTGCACCCCATCACAGTCTCAAAAAAGATGTTTTTTGGTAGGTTTTTTCATTTATCTTATTTTTTGTGTTTGTTCCTCGCATAACTTCCCCCTCCCAGAATTAAGCTAGAACTTGAAATTAGGTATGTACATTTAGGGGAGGGTCCTAGATGTACCTTTTGGGGGACTCGACTTTTCAGCCTCATTTCACCCCTTTACAGCCCCAAATATGTGTTTTTTTATTGGTTTTTTCTCATTTTTTGAGTTTGTTCCTCGCATAACTCTCCTCCAAATTGAGCTAGGTAGTTAAAATTAGGTATGCACATTTAGTAGGGCTCTTGGATATGCCTTTTAGGGGTCTTGGCTTTTTAGTCCCATTGAACCGTTTTTTTTCTTTTTTGGTCTTAGTGCTCATGCGCGATGGTCGTACTCAACTTTGGTTTGGTAACTGTGTAATGATGGCGCGTTAAAACCTTTGACTATGCATCAATGAATCACTACTGATAGTACTGAATCCTAATCCTGGAGTAAATTTCACTCTAAACATGTCACCAAAACTTCATTTCTAGGCATTTAGCAACCTCTGAAATAGTAGGGAAACTAAAGACAACCTTAGGCAAGAGAGTGATAAGCTAAACGAAGAAACAGGGTTACCTATCTTGAAATTTGAAGGAGCCTTAAGAAAGTGACATTTAATAAACAATTTTCGAATTATGTTTTTAAGATTTCATGTTAGGAAAAATTTGATGGTTCTAATGATAAGATCATATAATTATAAGCAAAACCAGTCATGTATACTTTTTGCCTACCTTTCGTTATGAAGAGACTAGACGTAATTCAAAATTTTACATGGAATTAAATTTTTATCCACGCTGGCTTCAGGATGAAAGGTAGGCAAAAAGTGTATACAACTTGTTTTGTATATCATAATTTGATCTTACTTTTGGTATCATCAAATTTTTCGTCGAAAAGAATTTTTAAAAAATAACGAAAAAATTTTGTCCACTTGAAAATTTTATTGATTTTGGCTAATTTTAGTATAGCGTTCATATTCACACACTCGTGATGGAACATTTTTCAACGTGATAATAATGACATAAGTGACATCAAGTTCCCCCTTAGCCAGTTCTTAATAAATGCCTATAAAAAGGTATTCACTATAAGTTGTACACTAGCGTGATTTGTGATAAGGATTCGAGAGCGCATTGCTGATGCTTTACTGCGATGAATGGAAAGGGGAAACAATCGCGCATCACACTACTTACGTTCGTCTACGCATCCAACTGGTTACTACGCATGCGCACAGTATTTGGATCTCGAACTCTTATAGAAACGCGAATGATGTGCGTCTACTCGAAGTTGAATTCACAGCATTACCATCAGCAGTCAAAGTTTGGGATTTCCAACTTCAAAATCGTTGAAATTTTTACTCAGGATTGGCAGTCCGGCATGTGGTATAAGTTCGATGGTTTTATGCTACTCATTGAGAACAGATGCGATGGTCTTAGGCGAAGATGGGACCAAAATTCAGGGGATTTCAGTACCTTCGGTGGATATTGATAAGAAATGAAAATTTGGATCTAATGTTAAGGAACAACTTTGATTTTGAAAATTTTTTCATGGGACCAATAGATCGGGAGATACAGGCGTTTAAAATATTGGAAAGGTGGACGCTGAGCAAAATAGTAAGGATAACAGAATGACCATCTGGGCTAAATTCACTTCTTGTTTAGGGTACAAATTAATCGTAAAACTACTTTCAACAATGATAGCGAGAGTATCTACCGATTTAGGCCCTTGTACAATTTTTTTTATGACGTTTGCGTTCACATGAATTTGAACTATAAAATTTTTGACGCTTAGAAAAATCATCGAATTGAGAAATTGTGTGACGAATCTGTGAAAATGCTGCCGGATTTGCTGACCCAGAAATAAAATTACGTCGCGAACTTCAGCATTTTAAATTGCATCGGAGGGGGGGGGGCACTTGAAAAATATTTTTCGACTTGTACATTAACGCAAAACCACATCTTTTTTTTTGGAGAAATTTAGAAAATTTATTGACTGCATTTCTGTTCGCAAAAAACTAGCAGAATCACATCGCAAGTAGGTACCGTATCTGCAAGTGTTTTTTTTGGCTCGAACTGAATACGTGAAAAGCACGCAGATATATTTGGTGTTTGTTATGCCCTGGTTAATGAAAATTTGAACAACCAAGTCGAACATTAATGATACCTCAAAAAATATACCTACGTCACGACGCGGGCGCGCCGTCGCGTCGCGCAACAACCCTTATTCTCTCACAGCCCAGCGACCCCTGCAAGTTGCACTGTGTCAAGTACTGTGTACACATTGTGCATGTGTGTACTGTGTAGTATTCTTGATCTTGTACGTTCGTCGTAATGGCCTAGTTTTTATCTCGAGGTTTTCCTCGGCCGGATACTGTCTTGTTGAGAAGTTACTTTTTTCAATTTTCCTAGACCTTGTGTGTGTGTGTGTGTGTACACGTATAATTGTTATATTTCTTCGAATTTTCCGCTATGAACGCAATACTTTTATGAAATTTTGTAATTCAAAATTAATGCCAAGTCGCACTTTTTACGCATACCTTACACAAAAAAAACATTTGATACATTGGCCTTTTTTTCCATAAAAATTACACATGATTTTTCCAATTTTTGTAGCCAAAACATATTCATTGTTCCCCACTTTTACATTTATTTGTTTTTTTTTAAATCCACATATGAATAAAAATTTGCCTGATTGGAATGAGATGCTCCACGATGTTGATAACCTCTTCCTTTATTTCCACGAAAATTCCATTGAATCCATTTTTATATCCTCTTTCACGATCTTGACTTGAATTTCCACCAAAATTTTGTGGATTTGAATAACAGTCTCTTTAAAAATGACCTGGTTTTCCACAGCCAAAACAAGTAACACTTTTCTTCATCCTTGATTTTTACATTGATTTTGAAAACTTGGGAAATTTGCTCTTCTTTCACAATTTTTTTATCTTCATTATTGGTCACAGAATTCCGAATTTGCATTTTCTCTCGAATATAATCACAATTTCTTTGGGTTTCAGTAAGAGCATCCAGTAAATCAATAAGATAATTATAACTTGGTGGTAGGCGTTGCATTAAAAAAACTCAATTTTTTTGCCCTGGATATGTCACCTCAGCGCTATTCAATTCCAAAATGCCTCAGGATTTTCACTTTCTTTACAGTTCAAATTATGCAACTGTTTTTCAATCATGATCTGTTTTGCCTCAGATTTTTTCATATACAAGTTATCTAATTTATCAATCACTTTCTTGGGATTTTCATAATTATAAATATCATCAAGTGGTACAGCAATAGACAGGTAATACATCATCCGGTTGGTCCAATTTTCCCAGTCACTTTGACTTACATCAGCAGGCTTAGTTGAGTACTCCAAAACTTTCTCACATTTCTTGAATTTCGCCATAAACATAAAACTTATTATCCATTGGTCGTACCACATATCCTTAGTGAGCATTTGAATCACAATATCTTCATTTTTGGACCTCATCTTGATCAATTCTTCAATTCAGCAAATCAACACGAAATTATTCGAGGCGAACTCACGAATTTCAAAAATTAACTCATTTTACATAAAATTTCCGCCTCTGAACACAAGAAATTTTTTTTCACAAAAAATTTTATGCCATTTTTTTCACAAAACCACGCTCTGCTACCATGTTGGAATAAAAGAGAACTGTATTCTCTGCTCTATGTTTGGTGACTAAAGAAAACGAAATCAAAACCTACATCTTATATAGCCTCTTGTTTTCTAATTTGTTAATTAGAAATTCGGGCGCTGCACATATTCCTGATCCCTGGCTTACATTTCAGAGACAAACTATACTCTCTACAATGCATATAACGTGCTAACTTTGTGCTTCGGGTCTCGGTATATTATTAATCGAAAAATTCGCATTCGAATGTTTCGAAATGAAAGTATGCTCCCGTGTAACAGTGAACAAAACCACGGTTGAGATTTAGAAGAAAATTTTTAGAAAAAAAAATCCAGATCCGCGTATTTTTGCTCCTTCAATAATGGGAATAGGCAAAACATTATACACATGTTCAATTTGAATTGCTCTACTTGTGGTACGAAGGAAGTACTATCGAAGCAAAGCACCCTGTATAGAGTATATGGTGAGTGGTCTTCCAAATCTGAAATTCAGGTATAACTCCTTATCACAAAAAAAAAACACGCTGTTTTTTTATTTATTTTTTTGTCAACATCTTCTGACCTAAAAGCTGCAGCACGCGGTGTAGAGGGAAGTACTTTATCGAAATTCTCTCTCCTGTACGTCGCTGTATCTGCAGATTATGCAGATGCACTCGTTACGAGAGCACTTCACGTGTACTTGTGTATAATTTACTTTGGTAGTATTGGTTGTTAGTGGTACAGTACTGGTATAGTGGGTCTGGATACGTATGCGTAAAATTCTAAAACCCGACGTCCTTCTATTTATCGACGTATCAAACTTCTCTCTGTTGCTGTTGCGTTTTTTTTTCCTCTCATTTCCGCGACCCGGATGAATGGGAGGGGGAGGACGCCACACCGTTGAACTTGAATTGACGTTAGCTGCCGTTCATTTATGTATTATTCTGCATTGTGTGATAAACAGGGTTAAAAAATAGGTTAGTTATGGCATCGTGTGTGTGGTGTTTCCGGTGGGGAAATCGGAAGTACGAGTGCATGTGTTTGATTGGTGGTCTTGGAAGGTGTGTTTGTAATTATGGTGTAAAAATTTATGTACGCTGCTGTTGTCTTCTTTTACTCCTTCCATTAACATTTTTCTCTGAAACTTCGTTATCAACAATCAATGAATGCCTGTACCATTAAGTACCCCCGATATGGGCCACCTAGAGGGCGGCTAGTCGCCCGGATCCGCGTGTCACACCTCGGTGATGAATTTTCGAATTGGTCATGTGAAATGTGCAATTACAAATATAGAAAAAATCAAATAACTCCACTTTATACCGCGTTCAGAGGCTAATTTTTTCAGCACGTACTATCCTCGATATGGGCTACCTGCAGGGAGGGTGGTTGGCCGGATCCGCGTGTAATACGGTGGGGGGGGGGAGTATGAATTTTTGGCCATCACTTTTTCTATTTTTGTAACATCATTTTATATGGCTCAAAATTCACCCCTGCCCGAGATATTGAAAATGTGAAATAACTCCACTTCGTACCGCGTTTAGGGGCTAATTTTTTTCAGCGCGTACTATCTTCGATATGGGCCACCTGGAGGTAGGGTGGTTGGCCGGATCCGCGATTCACACCCAGGGGGTGAATTTCTGGCCATGTGAAGTGCAGTTACAAAAATAGAAAAAGTGAAATAACTCGACTTCATATCGCGTTTAGGGAGTAATTTTTTCGCCACGTACTACTCGAGAGGTGAGGATAGTCGTCCGGATCCTCATGTAATACCGAGGGGCGGGGGTATGAATTTTTGGCCATCACTTTTTCTATTTTTGTAACATCATTTTACATGGCTTAAAATTCACCCCTGCCCGAGATATTGAAAATGAAATAACTCGACTTCATACCGCGTTTAAGGGCTAATTTTTTCACCACTTTTACCTGAGAAGGAGGAGGGGGTAGTCGCCGGATTCTCGTGTAACATCGGTGGGGGGGGGGGGAGTTGAATTTTTGGCCATCACTTTTTCTATTTTTGTAAC
>FIZR01032600.1:0-13507 GCA_900060175.1 Ferrisia virgata | reverse complement strand
TCCTTCCTCACCAATCGATAGTATTTACTGCGAAACTGGTGAACTTCCTCCTGAACACAGAAAAATAGTAATAACAAATAAATTTCTTCCATCAGCTATAACAAATCCCTCAAACCCAATTCGAGATTTAGTAAAAATTTACCTAAAAAACCTTTCCTTTTCCAACGAAGGACAAATAACCGAATTCATCTCAAAAATCAAAATATTGACATGGGGGTGGGGGAGTGTTAATTTTTTCTAAAATGCCCCACATGTATGCCTACAACATATCAAAAAATTGCGCAAATCGATCAGTTAGCATTTTCAAAAAAAAATTATACGTGATTTTCACTTAGAGCCACCTTCTTGAAAACCAGTAAGTTTGGGAGGCTAAAACTTTGGTGAGGGATGTTTTTCGATAATACCTTCCTAGCACCTACGTATCAGCTCGAAATCGCTCAAGGAGCAAATTTAACATTGTTAACTACCCATAGCCTTTTTTGTACTGTGGCACAAAGTTACATCTCATAGAGATGTATTTATGATGGCCCTTGTTCAAGGTCAAAAAAGGGAAAACTCCATATCTCGCCTCCTAATTGACTTAGTAAGTTAATTTTTGGATATGTTATACAACTTTTGATTCTCTATCCGTTGGCTTAAAAAGGGATAATTTTTGCTTTTTTAACCCCTTAGCACCCCCTCCCCCGAATTGAAGCACAACTGAATTTTGACTCAAGGTCATCCCGTACTGAAATATATCTAATGCACCATCAAACTGAGCCGATTGACCGAATTGGAGCGATTTTGGCCAGTATCGAATGGAGTAAATGATTTTAACGTTCGGGGGAAAAATAAATGAAATAAAAATAAATATCTGACATGGCTAAAAATCGTCTTAATGGTCATTTGATTTTAATAACGATTTGAGCCTTGGATTGGAATTGTGCAGATTTTTGACCTCATAAATTGACACCATTGTTCATGGATTTTGAACCTCCTCTTCAGAAGCACTGTCTGAGTGCAAGGCTCAAAATGGTCATTAAAATTAAATTCTGCAACCACAAAAGGTTCTGTAATATGAAAAATTTCCAAGTGTCACTTTTGAATCTGATTTTCTATGTCATATTGTCAATGAAAACCAAACTATTATGGTTTATCGACTAACGACAAATGAGGGGGGGGGGGGAACAACAAAATTCGTTTTGAGGCCCTACAAGACCATAGTTATTTGTTCAGCTCGATACTGACTAAAATCGATCAAGTTTGAGGAATAGGTTTCGATTGGTGAGCCATTTAATATTCTGAAGTGAAGGTGACCTCGGGTCAAAATTCAGCTCAGTCCAGGGCCAAAATCGCAAAAATTGTTCCTTTTGAGCCAATTGAGAGACTACCGAAAGTTGCCCGACGTATCCAAAAAGCAGCCTCCCAGGTCAATTAGGAAGGTAGCTATGAGAGGTTTCTCCCTTTTTGACCATGAAAAAGGGCTGTTCTTTCCCTATCTCCCAACCAAATTATGCTAGGAAGTTGAACTTTGATATGTGGATTTGGTAGAGGCCGTAAATGTGCTTTTTAGAGTATCGGCTTTTCAGACCCATTGCGTCTCCTTACAGCCCAGGAATTTGGTTTTTTGTCCAGGATTGTCCCTCCAAATTGAGCTGGGAGGCTAAAATTTGGTATGTAGATTTAGTAGCAGACTTAGATGTGCTTTTTGAAAGTCTCAACTTTTCGGCTCTATTGCACTAACAGCCCAGAAGATTTGGTTTTTTGTTCTTTTTTTTTTTTAATATTTTGAGCTTGCTCATCGCGTAAGTCCCTTCCAAAATGAGCTAGAAAGTTGAAACTTGGTAAGCAAATTTACTAGAGTTGCTAAATGTGCCTTTTGACGATTTTGAGTTTTCAGCACCATTGAACCCTCTCCTATCTTTTTCGAAAATCAGGCTGAAAAAGCATCGCGAGGTGATGCTTTTTTTTCTTCATTTTCACCACAACTCCGTCTCATGACCACCTAGGAAAAAAGTAAAAAATTGATAATGTTTGTATTTTGACGCTCTACAACGTTTGTTTGAATCAATTTTTTGAATTTTTTAACACAACCGACTTATCCCTTGAGGATTTTTAGAAATGATTTTGTTTGAACGCCCCACGACCTCCTGCCAAAACAAATCAAAGAAGTAAAAAAAAATCGTTTTTTAATGCTCTATAACTTTTGTTTCGACATTTTTTTCGTAAGTGCGTTATTTGGAAAGTGATTGCCGAAAAACTAAAAAATACACCCCCTTGACCTTAGAAAGGAAGGCAAAATATGGTTGGATTCTAGGGAAGTTCGACAGTATTAAAAAACATACTTCACAGTACCTCATAAAAAGGAAATTTCTATTTTCTGTGAATTTTGATCGGGGTTTGACTATTTATAAGTTATATGGGCGAAGAGATGACATGACTAATGATTCTAGATATTTAATCTCTTATACCATTGGCCCATCTTCCACTTGAATCAGAGCAAAAAACAAATGAACAAATCAAGGCACGCAGTTCAAATAAAATACCTACACAATAGTAACGCAATTCATCAAATTTTTCAACCCTTATTACTTTCTTAAGCTTTTTAAACCTTTAGAGCTTTTTACACGATTATAGGCCAAATACGTAGATACCATTACAGGTCTAGTTGAGAACCTGGCGAAATAAATCCATAAGAAAGATGATAAACAACCCAGACTACATTGGACACAATACCCGTCTTTGATCAGCACTTTGATACTGCAGACAATGAAATTAATGTTTGGTCGTACGAAGGATTTGAATTACCTGTGGTTAAATTTTAATTCGAACGTACACAGACACACACATACATAAAACCTCAACCACATATACTGAGTCCTACACTCCTCGTACGTACAGTTTGTCGGCAGCGTAACTATTATAAAATGGTTTAATCCCGTTAAGCGCACTCAACGGATTAAATATAGCGTGAAAACGTAGGTATTAAGTATTTTTAATCTAAAAACACCGTTGGCCGTTCAGCGCTGAAAATTATTTTAAAAATTCACGTGCGAATTAACCAAAGGTAATTTACTTCGACGTTCGCAAATAGTACCTAACCTGCTACCTCCTCTCTGAATCGAGTCTATATTTAATATCGTCTCGTAACTCGTTCCAGGTATTGTTGGTTTTTTCTTTCTTTCACCATAGTTTACTAACCTAGTGTACTTTATACTTTGTATGCATGTGCATCTAGGTCTACGCAGAACCTAT
Source organism: Ferrisia virgata (assembly GCA_900060175.1). NCBI lineage: Eukaryota > Metazoa > Arthropoda > Insecta > Hemiptera > Pseudococcidae > Ferrisia > Ferrisia virgata. The sequence continues at coordinate 10,273 of FIZR01032600.1, read as the reverse complement.
TCTGATCTCGTAGAAGAATATTAATCGTCGCGTCGCAGTACTAATACTCTCACTTGACGGCTTTCTACTTGAGGCCTCATTAAACGACACATGTCGATTATAATTATTTCATACCAGCTAACGAATGAATAAAAAACCCATATCGTATGGTCGAGACGTATACCAACTTCTATCGTTAATTAGTGGTTAAAATTCGAATTTTTTCAACACGTATTAAGAATAAATAAGGAAGAAAAAAATCACGCCTATAAATTCATTCCCGAAACAATAAATTACAAGTACCTCGTCAGGTACAAAGTATTACAAACCACTCGTCGATAATCTGAATTCAAAAACCATAGAGTGCAAAATACGCCACGTAAATTAATACAAAGAACGTTATTATAATTTGAAAATATTACCGAGAAATGAGCCTGTATCGATTTTCTTTTCTTTCTGCTTGCTTTTTTTTTTCCTTTCTTTCTTGGTTTTACTTCTTCCTTCCTCTTATAAAAGTAAGACGTGTATACTTAAACGTTAGGGCGAGGCCGACTTAAAAGCGGTATTAATTTTAAGAAAAGCTTTTCATAAGCTTCGAACGAGTAAGTAAATTATTATAAACGAAGAACAGCTGCTCGGTAACTGTATTCGATTAACAATACTTGCAAAGTTTGATTACGAATTCGCGTTTACGTCGAAATGAATTTCCACTTTGAACTTTCCATCATATATACCACTTATATACTCTAGATATACTTGGCGGAAAATACGACTGGTAATATACGCACTACGCTTCTCCTTATTTCAAATATTTAATTAAAACCAGCCATAAAACGCAGTATGTAATTTGTGACCAAGAATATGTTCTTTAGGTGACATAGTACTTATACGATGAATTCATTCGACCGTAGATTCCTTTCTATTTTTCTCTTCTTTTTTTTTACTTTTGGTATTTCGCCAACTCGTACGGGTTTATTTTTTATTTCACGGGCAGTCGCTGGTTGGTGAGCTTTCCCATCGGATAAAATTTATTGAACACTTGTAATGTCGTTTTAAGCTTTTCTCCAAAATACCACTTCGGGTTTTAGTTGCTCTGTACAGATTTATCGGATTCTATTGTATTGTATGTTTATTTACGAATGACCATTAAAAGCAAATTTTCCATCAAAATAGAGGTATAGTAAAAATTTATTCGACAGATTGGAATTTATTAAAAGTACCAAAAGAAAAATTAATCCAACGATAGAAAAGTGAATAATTTTAATGATGTTTAGAATTGAAAAAAATCATCTGTTTAAAGTAGTTAGAACATTGAAGAAAAATATGCGCGCGCAGCACACTTCGATTCCCCTTCTTTCACTATGCAACGCTTCAGTGAGCTCATTTCCATTCTAGCAGCATTCGTGCGAGGATGTGCGTCGCTGAGTAGAACTGATAAGGTCGATGATTACGATTTGATTTAAACGAATATACTGAAGACGAGAAGTGATTATGTCTTTGTCATTTCTTAATTAACTAATCATTTCATTTCCTAAATTATTTTTGTTCCTGGTATGAGAGAAAAATAAGGGAAATTGTTATCGTTCATCACGCCATAAGTATACGAGTTTTTCTGTATAGTTAATTTTCAAACAATTACTTTCAATTTTGACATCTGACGGGTAAAATAGATCGATTTGCTTGTTAGAAATAGTCGACACCACCAAAAGGAACATCTCGGACCTATACTATATCAACATACCAAATGTCAATTTCCTATCCTAATTCTGGGGAGGAGGAGGGGAGGTATTTGCGAGGAACAAAACTCAAAAAATAAGAAACACCAACCAATAAACCACATTTTGTAGGGCTGTAAAGAGGGTGCAATCAGACTAAAAATTCGAGACCCCCTCCCCAAAGGGACATTTAGGACCGTTACTAAATCTACATACCGAACTCCAACTTCATAGCTCAATTTGGAGGCAACTTATGCGACGAACAAACTCAAAACATGAGAAAACCTAAATAAAAAATCACATTTCTAAGTCTGAAAAGTCGAAACTCTAAAAAGGCACACCTGTGGCCCTTACCAATTTCTACATCCCAAATTTCAACTTCCATGCACAATTTGCAGAGAGGAGATAGAGAAGAAGCAATCCTTTTTCAAGATTAAAAAAAAGCAATACCCCCACATCTCAACTCCTGATTGACCTAGGAAGCTGATTTTCGGATATGTTATCGAACTTTAGCTTGTATATCGATTGGCTGAAAAAAGAACAATTTTGCGGCAAATCTGGGCACAACTGAATTTTGACCCAACATATTCATGTCTAATCCGCTTCGAAACTGAGCTGATTGACAGAACTGGCACGTTTCTGGCCACTATTGAGCAGAATAAATGATGTTGGTTTTGGATTTTGTTGTTATAGACTCCCCCATCCCCACCTATTCACGGTAGGTGGATGGACTGTAGTAGCGAGGTTTTGATTGATAATATGACATAGAAAATCAGGGTAATAAGAAAAACCAACAAAAAACAACCTTTTCGGTGTTGTGAGGGAAGATACACAGTGAGGATGAAAAGTTGAAACCGCCAAAAGGAACATCAATGGTCCCACCTACGGCCACATATCAAATTTAAGCTTCCTAGCTCAATTTAGAGGGAAGATAGGGAAGGAACAGTCCCTTTTCAAGGATCCAAGAGGAGAAACCCCTCACATCCCCCTCTTAATTGACCTAACAGATTGATTTTTGGATATGTTGTACAGATTTGCATTAGCTTCTCAGCATCCCCTCTCAAATTTTGACCCGATGTCTTCTCCCCTCCAAAAAATAAAATTCGCCGTCAATCAAAATCTCCTTCAAATTGAGCTAGGTCGTGGCAATTTGACATTTAAATATAATATTACAATTATCTTTATGAAAATATCCATAGGTACTTTGCTGTTAAGTATGAATCTGCTTCAGTACACATGAAATAGCAAAATCGAGCAACTGAATACACAAAATTTCAAGTCCTCACAAATGCAAACTGCTTGAATTCGTTTTTGAGCAGAAAAAAAATAAAATATTCTGTATAGAATTAAATGAAATACGAAACAAAATTTTAAATGAAGTCTCATGATACTTGAGAACACGAATTCACAAGTAATTCTAAATTTATCAATTTTGGCATAGTTTGAAGAAAAAAGTTGCTCAATTTTTGGATCTAAGAAAAAGTACGGTATAACCTTTGAAACCACTTCCTTTCAAGTTGCCTATTCTTCATTCAATATTTAAACTAAGTTTAATTTTCGGTTCAATATTTTCATCAGTTATCTCTAAAATGAATCAATTGAACAGATGGGGGAGGGGCGTGTGATTCTGTGAACAGCTAATGCCTCAAATTAACTCTCGTCAAGTTAAAGTTGAGAAAACCAAGTTCGGAGAATAGAATCCGAAATCTATTTTACAATCGCTTTCAGACTTTCTTCAGATGATCAAAAATTCAAAATAAAACAACTTCATCATATTCAATTTAAAAATGCTCACTTCTGCTACACAATTTGAATCTATATTGAACTCACCCTTATCAGCAAATTCGAGCAATACCAAAATCATCGATTTGTATGTATGTAGTTAAACCTTTTGACCACACAAATCAAATCTAAATCTACAACGTTTCACTACTTTAAACTATCAATCGATCAACAATTACCCATTTAATTACACTCAAATACACAAACCTCCTGCAGTTGACATAGGACACATTAGAAACAGAACGATAGATTAGAATTATGAACTTACAATTAATACCACACATACTATCGATCACGTTGCACGTGTTTGGTATAAATAGCAAAACACTGGATTAATTAAACGCGTCGTGATTACGACAGAATTACGCGCAACACTGGTCACTGAAGGAAATTTCTCCAACGTGGTAATTAGCGTCGCATCGTCGTGTTCCATACAGCAAGGTCGCCAAAGCATAACAAATAAATTCGAATATCAAACAGGAACAAATTCTACGATATCCCTTTTTACATACTTTCAGGAAATAGAACCAAATATGCATGTGTACAAACTTATTATACGTACAAAGCTAACATTAGAATCTCAACGTCGTGATTTACTCCCATAAATTAAACGAATTCTTCTAACGTTCTTTTCATTTTATTCAATAGACCTACAAAGACCCTATAAGTTTATGCTAATTAGAATTTACTACTAAATTTTACCCAGTCACGAAACGCGTCAATAATTCCTTACTGAAAAATTTATCCTGATAATCATATACCGGCTACAACTATAAGGTTTAATACGCGTTAAGAAACATTTAAACTAATATTTATCATTTTCAGCGCCAAGTTGTGAAACCCTACCACCAAAATAGGGGGCGTTTACTCGGCCGGTGGTCAATTAATCGTTCAAGAAAAGCCAACCAGCAGCGCATCTCGTAAAAAACGCTCCGGATTATTTGGAGATCCACGTTATGTGGTGTCCAAGGGACAACCGGTGCGAGGGCCCGCCCAACGCAGGCAAGCTGAAATCAGAACCAGGTAAGAATATCCAACAATGTAGTCGTACTGTATTTAGCTGCCTATACAATTAACAACAAAATAGGTCACATTTAGCTATACTTCAGCGCATATATAGGAAACATAATAAAAACACTATTTTGATGTTTAATAACGTACATGGGTATACTTTTCTTCCCCACTATTATTTTATTTATTTTTTTTCGTAATACCTCACTATTGAGGCATTTGCCCGCGTTATAGGCTGTTAAGAGGGAAATGTTGACTTTATTATACCAGCATTACAGTACCATAATATAATGGATGTATTTTCTTCCTATACTTAATACACCTACATTAAATTTTTTATAACTTAATTCCTGTTAAATTGTACGCTCAATTGCTCGTCGATCTTATACGTTTGATACTTTTACCCGACGAGCAGTAAAAATTTAATTTTAATTGAAAATCAGTTTAGAAATGTTCGCATGATACGACGAAATACAATTTCACAATATTTTAGATTTTCAATTGAAAATTAAAAATATTCCATCATTTAGATATAACAGACGGATGGGTTGACATTAAAAGCAATTTTATACGTCTTTACTCTTAAATTGTGCAAAAATTTGATAATGTTTCTGAAAAATTACGGAAACCAACATTTATGTAGCGTTTTTATCAAGAAATATTCATATTTCAACATACAACTGGTGAGTTATAGAAGTATTGTGGAGTGTTCTGAAATTGATTCCTTGGCATTACCGTAACATTTGTATTATCATCAAATTATTTTACAACGTAAGGACGTTATAAAACATAACACCTTTGTCACGTTATTATACAGTTTTTGTAGCGTTATTATACAGTTTTTGTAACGTAATTGTACGGTTTTTGTAACGTTACTGTGCGGTTTTTGTAACGTTAATGTACAGTTTTTGTAACGTTATTGTACAGTTTTCGTAACGTTATTGTACAGTTTTTGTAACGTTATTATACCGTTTTTGTAATGATATTATATCGTTTTTGTAAAGTTATTACAATAGTTTGGTAAAGTTATTATAACCAGGTTAAAATGTTACTATAACGTTTTTGTAACATTATTGTAGCAATTTTGTAACGTTATTGTAACATTGCCATAGCTTTCTTATGTTGTTTTAATAACGCTATTGTAACCTTATTATAGCGTTATATCAACGATTTTGTAAGAGTGATCCGGAGTCAGCGAAAAAAGTGACTCCGACTCTACCTTGATTCCGGAATCACAACAAAGTTTGACTCTGACTCCGACCATTGACTCCATCTCACTCCAGTCATGATTTTACTGACCATCAAATTTAATACCTTGACTCCAGAGTCCTTTTCGGACCTCAACTCTTGGCTCCATCTGACTCTAGAGTCATCACTCTACTGACCTGTAGTCAGTCTGAAATTCATCGACTCGGACTCTGGCCGGATTCCGGAGTTGGGCCAGAGTTGGAGTCAGTTTGGAATCATTTTTACCGCAACTCCAGGTCTCTTGGATCTACTTAATGTCAGTTGACGTAGGTAGTTGGTAGTTATGCATAAAAATGTCAAATTCAAGGACCAGAGTTGACCAAAAAACTGACTCCATACTGACTACGACTCCATCTCAACTCCAGACTTCTAGAGGCATAATGAAATTTGACTTCAATTCCGAGCATTTGACTCCGGAGTTAATTGATGGACTGTGGCATGACTCTGGAGACATTCTCAAACCTTGGCTCTTGACTCCATTCTGACTCCGAACTCAGAATTTTACTGACTGCAGATTTTGATACCTCGACTCCAGAGTTGACGAAGGATTTATTTTTCATGACTCCAAAATTTCACTTCTGACTCTGGAGTCATTTTCAGAACTTGACTTTTGACTCTATCTCATTCTGGACTCATAATGCTGCTGACCTGAATTTTGATACCTCAAGCACCGGAGACAGGACGGTCAGTACAGGAAAGAGGGGACGATTCTGTTTTTGTATTTTTTTTATTATGCGCATGCGCGAATACTTGGTATTTTCTTCCACTCGTCTTCTTTTGCATTTGGATTTTTATTTTCCATTCGTGTGTTCTGAAAAGTGGTATAGTATTTTTTTCATTTCTTTATTTAAAATATCAAAATTAAATCGTTTTCTTTTCCCATACTAGCGTTTTTCCTAATGGAAAACAATTTGTGACGCCCTCTGTACAAATCAAGCTTAGTCGTAAAAATGAATTTTTTCTTTTTTTTTCTTTATTCTGATATTAGAATTCCTCCTCTTTCAGATGGAGTGCTTGAAAAAATTGAAAAAAAATTCTTTAAGGGAGAAATTTGCAGTTAAAGTTGCTTTCATATGGTGGTATGAGAATGAAAAGGTGTTTATGAGATCTTACGATGGCATGAGAAAAGAGAAACGCTGCGACTAAAAAACGAGATGATAATGAACTCCGTGAAAAACCGACGTACACACGCATCCGCATGATGAAAAATACAAAAAAGGAATCATCCTCGTTTTCCTGTACGGACCGTCTCATCTCCGGAGTCAGTCTGAAATTCATCGACTCCGACTCCAGCTTGATTCCGGAGTCAGGTCGAAGTTGGAGTCATCGTTTTCATAACGCTTTAATGTTTCGTAACGTTATTATGGTGTTTCTGTAACGTTATTGTAACTTTATTATATCATTTTTGTAATGTTATTGTAACGTTGTTATAAGGCCATAATAACATTATTTCGTAACGATACTACTGCAATGAGATACGTGGAAGGATTAAGCTGGTTCAAGTTGACATAATTTCTTTTGAAAATGAATATTCAATTTCTTCAGAATAATTTTATAAGTTTTGAAGCTTGATGTGTGAAGCTGGGATAAATGTAACGCTACATTCTGTATCCGACGCCCCCTACCTCACGTGCCAATCTGTTTTGTAGCTAGAGCTGCGGAAATGAGAAATAGTAAACTTGAGTCTAGTGTCAAAGGACCAGAACTCTGAGAAAAAGTTTACAGCTCCAAGTAATACCTCAATTTCCAAGCAGTTTTTGGCAACTTTTCATAAAACTGAGATATTTTTACCCCGTTTTCAAAGACGTTTTACTACATTCTCATACATTATATAATTTCCATACCTTGGTAAAAAACATTTCCGTTATTACGTGTTAAAATTTAATCAGCCAAGTAACACTTCATCAACATTCCATACGGAACTCGACAAACAAGAAAATTCAAATTACAAAACAAATGTACGATGGAAAAATAATCTCAAATACAATTTGCATTTACATTGCGAATTAACAATCAAACCGAACTCATTTCGAACCAAACTGCACTACAGATGTAAACCCGAGGATTAATTTTTAATTACGAAACGAACTTTTGATTAATGAGATAACACAACGTGAGCTACCCATTTTGCACGTTCGTATATTGCACTTAAAGATCGAACAGACGTTATACGTACATATATTTTCATTATAACGTGTAAATTACATATACTCAGCAAAAGCGCACACTCAAAGTTCACAAAGCCGGAAGTAATGATAATGAGAAAAAAAGCTCGATAATGGAACACCAACCTCAAAAAAAATTTCAAACGTTAGAGCGTCAACAAGAAAGTTATTGCAGACTTACTCTTTCGCCTATAAACAACATCGACTAAATTAGATTCAGGTAGGTAATAGGTATCTTTGAAATTACATCGTCGATTTAAATACTACAATAACAACAACACATACAAGGTAAAAATTTAATTAAATCTCGCCCTTTAACGTGTAATGAAATTTATTTTTCAATTTACAAGCCGACGTTATACGCGCAACCTTTGTAAGTGTAATTTATTCTGCAACGACGTATTCGTTAAATTTCAAATGATTTTTACATGAAAATTACACACACACACACACAATACAATTAATTCTGTCGCTCGTGTATTTACTATTCTCTCTTTTCTCCTTGCGTTAGATTTTTATTTTGAGCATTGAAAATACTTTCGTAATTGTAATTGTTAAAAGCATAGCTTACCCTTATTCTCTGGTAAACTTGACCCGGAACTTGGAACTCTTTCGTTGACATCTAGAAAACAAACAAACAAAAAAAAAATTCAAATTACAGAAAATTAATGATGTTAATTATTTACAAACCGTCGAGTAGGTACATAAGAACGTTTAAAAATTATATTTAGCTACTTTATCTTCAAGTTGTAAACACGCTTCGAGGTTAAAATTTATTCTAAATGGTACATTAAAATTTCTCCGCGTATTTGTTCAAGTATCCGGACTTAACGTTGTATAAGAAAGTTGTGCTTTTCAAGACGATAAAAAGATACTTTACTAAAGTCTTGAGCAAAAACAAAAAAAATACACTGTTCTTTTCTTTAAAAAAATTAAGTCTGCGAGAATTTCGAAAAATTTTAATTTTTTTCCATGGCAGGGAGAAAGCAATTTATCTTATGTGAATTTTGATACGTAAAAAATTATTTGGTTTTGATGTTCGTGAATAAAAAAACAACAGTAATCTCAATCTTAAAAGCAAATAATTTTCCTCGTTTTTTCCCCCAATAGACTTACTTATTCGCATATTTCTTAGACATATGAAACAGTATCTTCCCCTCCCTGGCTAAAACCTTTTCTAACGATTTATCTCACGTCAAAGTGACAGGAAAATTTGTATGATGAGAGTTGTATTAGGTCAATGTAAAACCAAAAAAAATTAAGATTGCTACAAATCATAGAGAAAATTCACCTAAATAATATACAATAAAAAAAAAAGGAAATTGGGTACATGATTTAAAAAAAATGGGGCTAAAGCACGAATAAATCGCTTTATCCATGCATAAATTTTATCACATTTTTTAGACCAAAATACGTATCAAATTGCCTTCTTTTTTACTAATATAAGTAAATTAATTTAACTTCTTTAATTTTTTTCAAATTTTTTTCTATTCTTCTTCTTTTTTTTTTTCGTCACTTGACAATGGATTTTTCCCTACTGCATGCTTTCAGCTAGAAAATTTTGTGGAGCGGGGGGTATTCGGTATGTATCATAGGAGTTTGAAGAAGGCAGTTCTGAGTTATCACCCCCCCCCCCCCAAGAATTCATATACAGCAATTGGTGAGTTTGAAAAAGGCAGTTCTGAGTTATCCCCCCCCCCCCCCGAGAATTCATATACAGCAATTGGTGTTATTGGAAATGATTTCATATTAATCAACCCTGCTGAACATGAATACGACGTCTATTTTAAAATTCGATTAGAAAAAGTGCCTCAAAGAGCCGTTCCTAATAAGGGTAAAAAATGACCCCAACCCAAAATCGATCAAAATTGAGTCAAAATGTTACTTACGGTTTAAAAAGGTCCCAAAAAATTTTTCCCTTCCAGAATTATCGCCCCAAATGTCGAAATTTCAATACTCGATATCTCTGGAACGGTGGGGTAAAAATTTTTGAAATTTTCACAGATTATGCATCTTTACGAGTACTATAAATGAAAATTTTTGGTTCACATTTTCCCAATTTTTTTTCATGTTGAAATTTTTAAAAACAATTTTTAAATGGGGGGGGGGGAGACTTATGGCTGGAAACTTTTTTACTATCTTTTTTAGGTGATCATCTATCACATATATTTTTGGGAGTTCCGAAATTGAGTGCAACATGCTCAAAATAAATCAAAACAAAAAAAACACGTTTCTCACTACTTTTTCATAATTTATAAAGTAGGTATCCCAACTCAAAGTAAAATTTCGAGTTAATACACGAATAAATTGAAAGTACATATTAAAATTACACCACCTTCAAAATTTCAAGTCCTGAAATGTATTTCTCGAATT
>FIZR01032597.1:0-39852 GCA_900060175.1 Ferrisia virgata | reverse complement strand
AAAAAAAAAAAAAAAAAAAAAAAAAAAAAAAAATGTCTTTAATAAAGTATTTTTATTTAAAAAAGAAGGAAAAAAACCTGCTGGAACGAACAGCGCCCGATCACAGACCGAAACGAATAGACCACATTTCACAGATTAAACGCGCAGACAAGAAAGCAACGAACGAACCGTGAAAAAAAAATAATCTAACTGCGGTCGAAATGGAAATAGCGGCTACAAAAACGTATAATCAACCGCAGATAAGTCACCGGCAGAGGACGCCAGGCCACCGATCGGTCCCTCGGCTCTCGGCACCGGTGTACTTGTTGTACCAGTACAGCAGTAGGTAGGTACCGAACTTATTTACCAAATGAGTACCTACTTGACGCAGATGTTATGATTTGATCTTCGTCTTGTTTCGGGGTAGTCTACTCTACACCGCTCTGTACGCAGTACAAACAAGTACAATGAACGGTATCGGCCCGGCCCGGCCTGGCGTGGCGGTTTTCTTACACCAGAAATGGTATTTGCATAATTCGCTGGTGTCAGATTATGAAAAAAGATCTGCTCGAAGGTGTGATACGTTTACAAGTCTAGGTTTTTGTTTGTTTATTCGATGATTTTGTGTAAGGTACGAAATTGATACGGTCTATTTACTAAATAGAAAATTTCGAGAATTATCACACCTGCTTGCTGGCTGTTGGTTGAATTTTGCCAAGAAAAAATCAATATTGTGAAGGCATATTGTTTTGATGGTAGGGGGCGAGGGGTAAGGGGCTAATTTCGAGGCATTAAATCTGTCAAGGGTAAAAAAGAAGCACGTCATATGATGAGCATGGCTGAAAAATGGAAATTAGTCGATGGTTACACTCGAATGAATGATCTATTCGAGAAAATATTTCTATCTAATTGGTTTTCATTCTGAAAAGCATAAAGGTCCCAAACAGTTGACCTTTTCAAATAATTTCGATAATATTCAAACCTTTGGATCCATGTCGAATGAGATTTTTATATGGAGAGGATTTCATAAAAAAAAAAAAAATAACCTCTGACATTTTGTTTTTTCTGACGATATGATCATTTCTCTCACACCTGCTAACTCAAAATCCAAATATTTTTGTCACCGCTTCAAACAAAATTTCAACATTTTTTTTCTTCACACTGCGATGAAGTTATTCTGCTGATTTTCAATGTAGTATAATCGATGAAAAGCATCGATCTGCAGCTGACGAGAATGGGGAGGGCGGAGAGGGTGATTACCAAGGTTCGTCTTGGAGCCATGTCAGATATTAATTTGTTTTCCAGCACATCGAAAATTATTCACTCGGCTCGATAGTCACCAAAATCGGTAAAATTTTGACAGTAGGCACAGATGGGTGGTAAATTAAAAATGTACTGTGAAGATGAGTCAAAATTCAATTATGCCCAAATTTGGGGTAGCGGGTGCTGAGGAACCAAAATTGCATAATTTATTTATTTTTCAAGTCAATCGATAGAAAATCTAAAATCATACCTATAACATATACAAAGATCAGCCTCCCACGTCCATTGAGAGGAGAAATATGGAGGTTTTTCATCTTTATGGTCTTGAAAAAAAGTTAGTTCCACGCATATTAGCGTGCGTTTCAATTTTACGATTCTACTGAAAGTTGAAGAGGCCAAGGAAAAATGCCCCGAAATGATGCCAAATGAACGTGGTAAAAATTTCCGGTCTCTAACTTGACCCTTACCTCCCATCCCCCTTGGTTTAAAATTTTAATATAAAAATGTTTTTTCACTCTTTTTTTTGATGTAAATTTACTAAGTAAACCACATGAAACAAAAAAGTTTTCGCGATTTTTTTCTTTTCAAGGGTTCCAACATAGGCGGAGATGAGACTAATTGGTTGGGGGGTGTCAGTACCTTTGACATATTGCTTACAAAAAAGTATTGGGTGGGTTTCTTTTTCGATTATTTTGCCTTCGACCCTTCTGTTCATACGCAAGGAGAAAATTTACTGCAGGAAAATTATAAAATAACGAAGGCAAACATTTTGCAAAATACTAGGAATGAAAGGTCAAAAAATTAGAATTTAAGGGTATCTATGAACTGAAAAATTGCAATTTTTCCGATTTTATTTTTGTTTTAATTTTCAGCGAAGAGGGCGAAGGAGGCAAATTCAGCATGGGGAGCTTGAGATTTTCCATGTGCCACCTCGTCTCCGTCTATGGGTTCCAAAACATATTCAAAAATGGAAAAAATCATTTTATCATCGAGTTGAAGAACCCAAATTTTTATCACGTTCATTCGACGTAATTTCAGACCTCTCTTCTCCCCTCCCCCCATCCCTTCAGAAAAAAAAACAAAATTAAAACGCTTCATCGTATACCTTCCGTCCAAATTGAACAAGAAAGTTGAAATTTGGTGTATGAATTTGGTAAGGGTCCTAGATGTGCCTTTCGATGGGTTCAACTTTATAGCTCCATTGCATCCGATCACAGTTTCGGTTTTTCTCATTTTTCAAATTAGCCCTTCCCATATTTCCCCTCCAAGTCGTGAAAGGTAGAGGAGGGAGGGGGGTAAAAAATTTATAAATAGACTAGGTAGGAGTTCTATATGTGCCTTTAAGGCGTTTCAGCTTGAAAAATTGTAGTTCTGAAGTGAATTCTAAAGTTTCTGCTTCTGGTTGGAACATGAAAATTTCAAAATGAATACATAATAGAAAAACTGAACAATATTTCTTTAAAAATTTTAAATCAGAATAGGGATATTTTCACAATTTTATTCTATCACAAACAAATTTTAATATGTACAAAACGTTCGTGACAAATTCTTCATACTTACAAGAGGGGAGGGGGGCTTGGTAGAGCAAACATTTAACCCCCAAAAAATAAAGTAGCGAAAACCCATTCAATAAAAAATTTCTTGGAAGCTGTAAGGGAGTGCAATGATACTGGACAGTCAAACCTCTCGAAACGTAAATCTACAATAACTGCTAAATTTATACGCCAGTTTTCAGCCTTACACCTCCTACGGGGGAAGGGGAGTGGTGAAGAGTTATGCGAAGAACAGCCTCAAAAATTGAAAAAAAAAAAAAATCTTCCAAAAAAACATTTTTTGATGCTGTAAGCGTGTGTAATGTAAGTGAAAAGTCGATTCAGTGAAAAGGCAGATGTAGGAAGTCTAATCAATCAAGGAACAATTTTTCATCATTTCCTTCCTTATTAATTTCTATAAATTCTCATCCTGGCTCGTAATTCGATGATAAAAATTTCAGTTCGTAAAAAAAAAGATATCTGAACACAATGAAATTCATTTTTCACCTTTCAGCTTTCCTTCAAGCTTTTATCTTAGATAGATTCGATGCACTGTATAAGTAAATACAAAAAATGCATCGCATCACGATGCAGTTTTCCTAATCCGTATTACGGATAGGAGGGGTTCAATGGGGGTAAAAAGTGAAGAAACCCAAAATACATATCTAAAGCCCCTACTGAACGTACATACCTAATATCAAGTTCGTGGCACAATTTGGAGGGGAGTTACGCGAGGAACAAATATCAGAATTAAAAGAAAACGACCAAAAAACCACATACAGGGGCTGAAAAGTCGAAACCCCCAGAAGGCACATCTACGGCTCCTACTAAATATACATACCTAATTTCAAGTTCTTAACGCAATTTAAGAGGGGAGTTATGCGAGGAACAAACTCAAAAAACTAAAAAATTGGGGTTGTGAGGAGGTGCAATGAAGCTGAAAAGTCGTGACTCCCAAAAGGCATATCTACAGCCGCTACTAAATGTACATTCCAAATTTCAACTTCCTAGCTCATTTTGGTGGAGGTGATAGGGGAGGAACAGCTCTTCTTCCAAGGTCAAAAAGGGGAGAGACCTTTATTTCTTCGCTCTTAATTGACGTAGGAGGCTGATTTTTGGATATGTTATGCAACTTTGAATTCTCAATCGAATGACTCAAAAAGGAACAATTTTTGTGTTTTTGGCCCCTTAGCTTCCCCTCCCTCAAAAATGGGGTAAAACTGAATTTTGGCCCAAGGTCATCCCCACTCATATATATCTAATCCGCCGCCAAACTGAGCCGATTGACCGAATTGGAGCGATTTTGGTCTGTATCGAGCAGAGTAAATGGTTCTAATGTTCGGGGGGGGGGAGGGGAATAAATAAAAAAATAAAATAAAAATAAATATGTGACATGGCCAAAACTTGTCTTAATGCTCTTCTAAAAATCTGAAACGAATTTTGTTGGTATCCTCCTCCCCACTTCTACCACAACCACCGTTGATCGGTAGACAGTGGACAGTAATACCCTGGTTTTCATTGACAATGTGACATAGAAAATCAGGCTAAAAATGATACCTTTTAATTCTTTCATTTACATAGAAATATTTACCCGACGAATATGTAAAAATTGTCGTAGAATTAAAATTCAGTACGTTGTAGTTTTTTGCTTCAAATTCACATTTTTTTGTTCACTGCCCAAAAGATGAAGGTAAAGAAGTGAAAAGGGATGTGAAATATACATCAACTCTTTGTGTGTATTTCGAGGGAAGGGGGGATGAAATTTATAACCCATATATTATAAGAAATATATTACCATAAAATAGTTCTCTTCCTAAATCATCTCGTATACATATTTCGATGTTTTATTTAGAAGGAATGTAACGATTGAGGTCGATTTCACTACACGTATACTTGCGTACGTATCATTGATGGGCTGCAAGTGCTTCGTTGTAAGTACGATTGATTTGTCGATAAATATAATAAACGTAGGTCGTGAAAAAAGCCTCGTAAATTATCGACGGATTGTTTACTTTCATTCAACATGTCGAAATAAGATGTAAATTTCCACGAGCGTTAAACATCAAAATTGAGTGATTTATCGAACGAGCATGTTGGCCACTCGCGATGGTACGTCGGCGGTATTCGTCGCTCGCGTCAAAGGTCTGCCTGTCTGATTTACATGTCGTTTTTCTTATTAACACTTGATTTATATGTAACATGGAAATATATTATCGATCAGATGGTGTTTCGATGAATGAATGAATGAATGAAAGATTTAGGTCTACAAAATACAGACGTATGCAACATAGTTATCTCAGTTATAAAAGCCTCGTACTATGGCCATTATATGATAGGAGATATACGTAGATATGCAGTGTACGAGAAGATACCGCATTTTATTGAGAATAAAGAAGGAAAAGAAGCGGAGGAGAAAAAAAAAACACGATTTTATATGTATGTATATTAACTCGTTCTACTAGTTGAATATGTCAGTCATAATCTAGATGCAACATGATTGACCTTAGAGACTTTGAAAAAGTATGGTAGCTGCTCATCATTGTATCCTCGGCGGCGTCCGCGTTTCCGCTAATGACCCAAATTCACAACGTTATTAGCGAGTAATCGGAATATTTAATTTTTTTTTCCATCATAATTCGATATAGGTAAAGGTATAGGTGCAAGCATAGGTACTAGATTGGCAGCAGGAGAAATTCCAACTTGTATTAGTACGATAACCTCCCGCACCGCTGCGAAACGTTTAACAATCCGAAGAATTTTAATTTCGTGTTTTTCCTGTTTAGAAAAGTGCAACAACAGTGACTGGGTCAGGAATCGAAGTTTTTTTTCTTCATTTTTTTAATTTACATCGAGTACGATAAATTTTTATACATCGCGAGTTGCATAATTAATTCAACTTGGGTGACCGAGTAACAGAGATGATGATGGTGGTGGTTGTTGAATGTGGTTGATCTGTTTTATGACTATTTTCTTCTGTCTTTCTTTTTTTTTTTTACCATAGGCTATATTATCTATGACTGAAAAGAATAAGAATAGGTGATACGTTTGTATATATATGAAGAGTTGGAGGTGGGTTTTTTTTGTCCGTTTTAGTAGTAGCCCGAGTTCAAGGTGAATTATGAAAATTATTACTTTCATTCGGCGCTTGCGGTTATCTCGAAAGATATTTTTACTTCAGTTGTCGGCTCTTCGGATAGGTTTTATTTTCATTTCCATTGTGTGTATGGTCGAGTGCGATGCGATGTGCTCTATTAAAACAATCATTAGGCACGGTGTCCTTGGACTTTTTCAATGCTTTTTGTGTTTTTGTTTTTATAGGCATTTCTACACAGATAATTCGAATTGTATACTTATGTGTATTGTGTGTACTTTATATGCATCTACAATTCCAACTATCTTAATTTTTATTCAGATATCACGTCGGATAGATTGATGGTTATTTTTTAAGCGAATGGTGCTTGGAAGAATGTTGTTGATATTGACCCTAGGGATACTAGGTTGAAGTGATTGTAGTTGATTTTGATGATTTTTTTTCATACTTCTGGCGTGTACTCAGAAATTTGGGAGCACCGTGTTTAACTTGATAAAATGGGCCGGATATTCTCAATCCCCTCCCCATTTTTTGTTTGGTGCTTTTGGATTTTTTCGTAATTTTTGATCAATTTTTGGCATTTTTCAAGCATTTTTGTCATATTTTTAGCCAATTTTTTTTTTAATTTTTCACGATTTTTGATCAATGTTGTGCATTTTTTATTTGTAAATTTTTTAGCTAATTTTTGATGTTTCTCGAAATTTTTTTTTTCTCATACCTTACATCAATATTTGCGTTCTTTTCAACAGTTTTTCGCTACTTTTGAGCAATTTTCTGTCAATTTTCAACGATTTTTTCCGTGTTTTTTGTTCATTTTCATACACTTTTTCCACACTTTTCCTTAATTTTTGAATAATCTTCAACAATTTTCACCCAATTTTTAAATAGTTTTTACAGTTTTTCTCATATTTTTCATCAATATGCAGATATTTTTTACGTTTTCGTGATTTTAGGTCAATTTTGTGCATTTTTATGATTATTTTCGCCAATTTTTTACATAATTTTCAATGACTTTTTAACGATTTCATCATAATTTAGGCTAATTCTTCGAATTTCCAATCAATTTTTCTTCAAACATCTGCTATTTTCGATAATTTTTTAACCTTATTTTTTTTCACACTTAATGTTCATTTTCCTCCATTTTTGATGGATTTTTCTCAATTTTCGAATATTTTTTTACTTTTTTTCGTAATTTTTTACATTTTTTTCCAAAATTTATCAAATTTTTTGCACAATTTTTGAGGATTATCAACCATTTTTTTTTTATAATTCGAAACAATTTTCGCCCATTTTTTAATATTTTTTTGTGATTTGTGATCAATTTTCTGCACTTTTTGTCAATTTTTGTCAAATTTTTACCCAATTTTCAATGATTTTTGACGATTTTTGACGATTTTTTTTCGAAAATTTCAGATCAACTTTCACAAAATTTTTCAACATTGTTTCCTAATTTTTTCATCAGTTTTCTGCACTTTTAACCCATTTTTATCAAATTTTTATCCGATGCTTAATGAGTTTTCACAGTTTTTTCGTGATATTTGGTCAATTTTGTGCAGTTTATATAAATTTCTGTCAATTTTTTTCATTCCTAACAGTTTTTTTTTCTTCAAATTTTTACTCAGTTTTCAATAAATTTCAATGTTTTTTGTTTCATGCTTTAGGTCAATTTCCGCCCATTTCTGTCAAAATTTTTTCCAGTTTTCAATGATTTTTAACCATTTATATTATAATTTGGATCAATTTATGCCCATTTTGGTACAATTTTCAGAAATTTTACCCCACTTTTCAAATTTTTACCCAATTTTCAATTGGATTTTTACATCTTATTTCATATTTTTGGTCAATTTTTAGCTGTTTTTAAAATTTTTTACGTGATTTTTGACTTATCCTATTCGTGCTTCTATTGTGTGGCCCATCTGGTTGGAGATCTTCCTCTCCCTCTTGAACCAGGTACTTTTCCAAAAAGAATACCTTTTCTAGCTAGATTCTCCTCGTTCCTTTTGACCACATGTCCAAAACGGTCAGCCTTACTGGCTCCTCCAGTTCTTCAAAAATCGACTTGTTTATCTTTCGCGCAGTCTATGGAATCTTCAACATTCTTCTCCAGACTCACATCTCAAAGTTATCTATTGTTCTTTTGTCATCTGCCTTCAATGTCCATGTTTCTACCGCACACAAGAAGTCAAGCCACTTTCTTGTTTCCTTGGACGTCTTCCGATTACATGTGATATTCCGCAGTCCGGTCATTGCTGATTTTGCCAAAGCAAATGGCCTCCATAGTACAGCCCAAGTAAACAAAAGCGTCGACTATCTCATATTTTTTCAGGACATCAGAATCTGGAAGACATCCATCCAGATCTATAACCATCACTTTAGTCCTTAAAGCGTTAATGCAAAGTCCCAGTTCATCACTCAATACTTTCACTCGATTGATTAGCTCCACCAACTCCTCTTCATCTGCTGCGATCAGGGTGGTGTCGTCTGCATATCTGAGATTTGAGATTTTTCGGCCACAAACTGAAACTCCTGTATTCCAGTCTTCTAATGCCGTTGCATAATATATTCGCCATACATATCAAAGAGCAGGGGAGACTTTATGCATCCTTGTTTCAGTCCTCTCTCTGCCCAAAAGATATTGCATTTTTCAGCACTGGTCTTCACCAGTATCGAGTTGCACTCGTACAACCATTTACTAGCTCCACAATGTGAGCAGGAACACCCATTTTTTTTAGTATCCCGTACAGTCTTTTCCAGTTCATGCAGTCGAAGGCTTTAGCATAATCTATGAAGCATAATACAGCAAGTGAATATATTGAATTCTCTGCATTTCTCGATGATTCGGCGTTCATTTAAAATTTGTTCTCTTGTGCCTTTTCTAGGCATAAAACCAGCTTGCTTGGGGGAGTATCTGTCTATGAGGAAACGCCTTCAGTCTGTTGTTGATAATTAGAAGCATTACTTTGCTGACGTGAGGAATCAGAGCGATTGTACGATTGTTGGAACATTTTCTTGCATCGCCCTTCTTACATAAAGGAATTGGTACCGACGTACACCATTCAGATGGCCACTTCCTATGCCTCGCATAGGTGCCACACCATCTTGACTGCCTTTTTTCCAAGTGCCTGTTATATTTCTGCTTCTATACCATCAGACCCTGGAGCCCTTCGTTTCTTTATCGCTTTTATAGCCTCAATAACTTCGTCAGTAATGATAAGAGATTCTTCTTCACTGGTCACCCTTATTGCTGAGACCATATCATTTTTTGACTCAGCATTCTCTCCAACTATTTAGGATGCCAGGACAATCCCATACGACTGTCCCATTATTCTTTTTGATTTTACGAATCCTCTTTTCGCTCGGGCTATGTATTTTTTAATTTGCAGAAAAACTTTTCTGCAAATCCTTCCCCTCACCCTCACAGAAGCTGAGTATTGCTACGCTGCTGCACCGAAGTGTAGTGATTTTCTACTACCTTTATTATTAAATCACTCCCATCATTCTAATTTATTCAACAATTGATCGAAAAATGAATAAAGAGAAAACAACAGGGTCGCGTAAAAATCACGAAAGAAAGAAAGAAAAAAACTCGCAATGGAATTTACAATTACCACGACGCTAATTTTATTTCCTAATCGGATGAGATCGTTTGCCAAAGTAAGAAGCCTATATCAAATGGAGATAAGTTATTACAATCAAGATATTCATCTCACTTTCGATTAAATATTTATAATAAACTCAAGATACCGAATACTCGCTTAGAACGAGACTCGATATCAAATTACACTCGATACACAAGTTTATATTTATATTTATTTTTCGATTCTAAGAAAAATCTAATTCGTTTGTCATAGCTTCTTCGAGTAAAGTACTATACGTACATTTTACGTACGATAGTCCAACTTCGACTATGGTACAATTTATCGGCTATAAGACGTAAGTATATACAAAAACCCCAAGTAGCAAAGTTGGCAGAACGCCGGGTCAATTTAATTGATATACGAATAGTCGCTTATAGTATATTTGTATAGTTGAATAATTGAACCAGCCAGAGGAGCTATTTCAATTTTATATACATCGTTGAATACTAAACATTCCGCATAGATGATAGAATTTTTTTACATAGTTGAATAACCTTCGATTCGCCAATATAATTCGTATAAGTACACAAATATAAATATACACGATAGGAATATTAATTTTTACGCGTTCTTCGATGTACATTAAACTATAACTACATACTACTATATTCCCTATTCCACGCATCGTAAAAATTTTTCTAATTTTTTTCAAATAACATACTGTATCTTGCTTACAATATTTGTCGTTTCGACACACACACACACACACACACACGCATACAAATAATCATCGAGCCGATGGCTAAATAAATAGAAACCGTTCGAGATATCGAGAATAAATACCCAAAATTACGGTAAACGTGATTCGAAATATTTCCAGCAGCGATATTTTCGGTTTGGGATGGGCGGGAAACGAGATACAATATTGAAGAGTAAATTAAATAGTATGCGTCTGGCATTCATCTTCGTGTGTAGATAGTTACAGATAGATAGAGGTACCTAGACCTACACCCTTTAAAAGTTACATACAATGAAACGACCTTTAATTGTAATGAAACGTTTCGTTTCACTAGTTATGACACCTACTGAACTACTATTCGACTCTAACGAGTGAAAAAAAAAAAACTTCAACTTCTCTATAAATGGTATAACTTCTGAAAATCGTACGTCAATTTAAACTCTCCTTTAATGATATAATGATACAGATCGTGCCATTAACACCTACGAGCATCCAGTACACGTATAACATCGTATATAGCTAATCGATACTTGTATAGATATATTTTACTCGTGTAGTATACACATGTAAGCATCTTATATTGCAAATAATTAAAAAATAAAAAAATTACAACATAACGAAAATGAAAAGAGAAAAAGTTTCTATGAAATTTATTAATTTTTTTTAAAGGTCATTTTTGTAAAAATTATTTTTCGTTTAATGTGCTCGTAGCTCTATAAAATTGCTAATTAAATGATCGATGTTTTACGAAATTAAATATGATCGTAATTTCGTTTATATATTTTTTTTTACACGGGATCTAATTTATTTTTAAAATACTTCCTCGTGGTTTATAAGTAGCTGGACCAACCCACATATTCGTACAATGTGTTATCACTATATCACCTTTTCAGCCAACACCTTGATTCCTAATTTCCTAGCATGTTAATCGAACGATGAGAATTTCACTCGATAATAAAAAATGTCAACAACTATTTTAATTTCCAATTCTCGTCGTCAGCCAATGATACTTTAAAGGCAGACAAAACATGAATATCTCAATCCTCAGGTGAATACTAATGAAGCTGGCGATGGGTAAAAATTTACCAATTAATATTTCAACACAGACATTCACTTCTTCGGGTAGATCTTATTTTTACCAAAATAAAAGTTACTCGTAATTATTTCTAGTCTCGTCTGATGATATTATACAGAGCGATTGGGTATTTTTTCAAAATACTCGATCAGTTTGTAGAGCTGGCGTGAAGCAAAAAAAAATCTCATGTGGTTCTGGTGACCATATTGAAATTCGAAGTAAATTATGAAAAAAAAAATACATTTCTTAAAAATTCCATTTACTAGGTGGTGCCACTGCCAAAGATTAGATCTGACCACGATATGCAAAACACGTCTTATACACCTTTTGGCTACCTTTCAATCTGACAGATTTGAATAGAAATTTGATTCGATGAAAAATTGAATTTCCCAAAAAAATTTCAATTTCTTCCAGTCCCTTCGAAAGTACAGGTAGGTAAAAAATGCATATAACTGGTTTTGCACAAAATCATGTGATTTTATTATTGACACCATCAAATTTTTTCTAAAATAAAATTTTTAATAAATAAATGAAAAAAAATTATGAAAATTCAATTATTTATAGCTCCTTTAAAGTTTCAAAAGTTTTTTCAATGTTATGACATGAGTAAGGGAGATGATGAGGGAGAACTTTTGTCCATAAACTTTTTTTGGGAATACCCTTTCAAGTTGAAGGGTGGGGTGAAACATCTGTTCAAAAAAATTTCATATTTCAATGTGTTAAATGTTCAGACGTTTTTCCGAATACTTTTTGTATAACTGATTTTCATTTCAGCTTGTTTCATAATTTCTTATTACATTGATTTCAATTTTTACCGCTGTTAGGAAGAAGGGCAGGCGGGGGGATTACAGGATTTCAAATTTCGAAAACCCACGTTTTGAATGCCTAATTATTGTATCTTTTGAACTCGAAACTACATTTAGTAGCACACGAATAAAATAAAAATATTCAAATTGTTAGAAGTGGAATAATTTTTTCGATAGACGGCGAGGGGGGGAGGGGGAGTGACAGAAGTGACATTAAGCAGAAAATTTCACAGAGTTGAAATTATTTCATACCGGATTAATAATTTTCCTCTCTAACCCCGTCCACTCCCCTTTCCCCTATTACTGAAAATTCGAGCAATTATCTGTTGAGCTTTTTCTTACTTCATCTTGAGGCCAGGGTCCCATTGAACTGAACTCTTTTCAGAGCTTGGTTCTGCGGCTGAAGTCCGCTAGTTAAAATAAGAGGAGCTCGCCTCCAATGTTGAAGCCTGACATTGAGAATGGGAGAACCCCCAGCTTCTGTAGTCGAAGCCTAATGAGAGATAAAAATTTCAAATGTAAGGAGCCTCGCTTGACATTTTGACAGAAAAGAGCCGGAGTTTCAGAGCCACAATCCGACACTTTGAACGAACAAAGCCTAGCTGCAATGATAAAATTCAACTTTTTTTGAAATTTCGTGAATAATATCAGTTGCACGTGGTAAATAAAACTAGGAGAAAAAGCATCGAATTGCGTTGCTTTTTGAGCCTGATTTTCATAAAATAAAATTGATACGCGAATAGTACATTAATAGAATGAAAAAGTAATCCAGTGTAATGTTCTTTTCTGAAGAGTGGTAGGGGTACAGGTAGATATTGGAGTGAATATTTGACCCCCCCCCCCCCCCCACACACACACACCTAGAGACCTTACTAAATCCACCTACCAAATTTCAACTTCCAGCTCAATTCGAACTGCAGTTATGATGTGAGAAGTGTGTTTTTGATTCTCTATCGATTTGTATAAAAATTAACGACTTTCATCATTTTTGCCTTCCAGCACCCCCTTCCCCAAATTTGGGCATAACTCAATTTTATCAAATCCGCCGCCAATCTAAGCATACTGTCCAAATTTGGCCGATTTCGGTCGGTATCGAGTTGAGCAAATGATTTTTAGTTTGGTAGCAGAAAAAATAAAAAGGAATGAATAACTGACATGGCCAAAAATGGTCTCAGCGGTTTTTTGTGGCCCCCCAAAACTGATTTCGTTGATACTGTTACTCTCCTCTCCACTCACTGTAAGTCGATAGTGTGTAATAAGCTGGTTTTCATAGACAATATGACATGGACAATCAGACACCTTCAAGTAGGTATTGATAGTTCATTTCTCCACAGCCTTTTGTATGGGCTTTGGAGCTTCTGGAAACTAATCGAAGGCCTGCCAAACGAACCCTAACAAAATGTTATACGAACTGCGAAATCGAAATCATAAAATTCGTCATAATTGTCGCAACCACTTTCAAAGTTAAAGCCAGAGCCTTTCAAAACGTAATACTCGATCATGTAGCTGGAGCTGTTTAAAATAATCGCCCTCATCTGCGAAAAAGCTGGTGCCAGGGCCTTTAAAATACAGTACATCGTTCCAAAATGGAGACCATAAGCTCTTAAAAATGTTGCATTAGGTTATGGAGCCGGAGCCCAACAGAAAAATTATAGTGCTCCGATGCTCAAGCGTTTCTCCATTCACTCTTTGTAAAAACCTTATAGAAATGTTGACACCAAACTGTCGAATTTCAATATAAATATTTTTCCCGCAAAATGACAAACTGCTTCGGTATTAGGTAGACCAATCTGATAAGATAAAAATGCATCCTTGTCTGCAGCAAAACCGGAGCATTTAAATTTTAATGCACCCCCTTCACCTGTTCCTCGAATTCGTAATGATAATTTTCGCACCACTTAAATCATTTCATGACACAAATTTAACCACAAAACATCCCATCAAACACGTACCCAGATCTACAAATAATTCATCCTTTTTCTAAAACTAACGTAAACTAAAATACAATCCTGTTTCGTTAAAAATAACTCATAAGCCACAATATAACTTCATTGGGTGGCAACGTAATAAAACCCTACATTAACGAAGGTCATACCGCGCAACAATTAAAAATCGCACCACAGATCCAATTTCATTCTGCACTGCGGTAAATTTTAATTATAATTACTGCAAAAAAAAAATAATCATAATAAAAAAAAGAGGAAAGAAAAAAAACCACCAAGTACATCCGATCCACAGTCATAAACCGCCACGTCGGCTGAGCAAAAAACTAAGCTCCAGTCACAACGATAATTTCAGTTCATTTAGCATCCCATAACATGCACCTACGTGTTATAAAAAAAAAAATCATCGAGTCGTGCTTCTTTTTAAAATTCGCATCGCATGATCCAATGAACTTAATTTCAAGTTCGTGAATAAAGTGAAGCATAGAAAAAAAAAAAGGAAGAGGATAGAATCCGCAGAATAGTTAACCTAGTATATAACTGTACGAGAATACATCTTGGTCTTGGATGAACAAATTATCCTAGAATGCAATCGATCAAACCAGCAACGCGTAATTCTTGTTAAATACAAATCATTAACATCTAATATGTTTTTTTCTTCCACCAAGAAGCCAACGTATACGAGATGTAAACATTAAACGAGTCTGTTGTTAGATAAACACTTAACCATTCACTATAAACTACTCGACAGACCTCAAGAGTCGCTTGTTTCCGTACCAACTTTCCAAACAATTGTGTACTTCACTTACGCCGAAGACTACGATTCGTATATTCGTACACGAAAAAAGCATCATGGCTACGATTTTTTAGCCTTTTGAACTTGACGATTCACCTGCTGTGAGGTAAATAGCTAAATACTCGAGAGAATTACAACGATATATGGACTACACATGTTATTTATCGACCGTATTATGCTATATTAATTTTAATTTATTATAAGCTACGGTTAAAGCGAAAGACGAGTCAGAAATATGTACTCGAGTAGGCATATGTATTATGTAGGTACTTTCGTTTCGTAGTACAAATCACCCGAACAGTCAACATGTCAATATTGAAACGAGTGAAAAATATTTGCTTCGAGTAAGAATCGTTCGTAAATTATTGGGCTTACGAGAGTTGCCATATTTTATGGTATTAGAATAAACATTGCTTATGGCTGGGGAAAATGTGGATTTCGATGTGAACGGTTGAAACAGACAAAAAAGCACATCTACAATATTTTACCAAATCTACGTGTCGAATTTGAGCCTTCTAACTTAAGATGAGTTGGAATTATGCGAGAAAAATTACAAAAACCTCTTGGAAAAGAACTATGTGCTAAAATATTGAAACTATCGAAAAGTACAATCAGAACCCATACTAAACTTATATACCAAATTTCAGCTCCATGGCTCAATATGGCAGCTGTTGAGCGAAGAACGAACGCAAAAAATAACAGAACTTTAAACCCAACCTAACCAAAGGATCGCTTCTTTGGAATTCTAAAAGGAGGTGCAATGGAGCTAAACAGCCGAGACCCTCAAAACAGTAGTATTCAAAAATCCCACAAAATTTACACATCTTTACATACCAAATTTCAACTCGCCAGCTCAATTTGTAGGGGAGTTATGCGAGGAACAAATTCAAAACATAAGAAAACCCAGCCAAAAAAACACCTCAACATCTAAGACAATTCAACTCCCTCGCTCCACTCCACTCTTATTTGTCGTATGATGATAATCTGCTGTGTGTTTCATATTCACCTCTGTTCCCTTACAAAATAAGTAGGTTAACTCATGAGACTTACATGCACGATGGTTTGCATATCCAACAAATCGAAGGGGATGAGATATGCTGTTATCCAAATTTCATTTTTGCCCAAACCTGCCGCGCACTTCGAATATTCATAGAAAAAAAATCAATAGTGATAAAAATTCGCTATTTGCTCTAAATCACAGCATAGACTACCGAGTATGGGTTGTACAAAAATCAAATTGGGGGGGGGGCGAAGTGGGCCGTAAAATATGACAAAATAAATACAAAAAAAAAAAAAAAAAAAAAAAAAAAGAAAAAAATTGGCCAATTTTTTTTTTTTGGGGGGGGGGGGAAGGGGGCCGAAAAAAAAGAAAAAAAAAAAAAAAAAAAAAAAAAAAAAAAAAAAAAAATGAGTAAAAATTGGCCAGTTTTTTAGTTTTTTAAGAACTTTTGAAAAAAATTATTATAAACACCTCATTAAAAGTTTTTGAAGCGAATGGGAGGACACCTTCAACCTCTGTTTGGAGTGTTTGAGGGTTGCATTTATATGAAGAAAAAAGAACAGTAATCGTAGAAAAAAATTTTTAGTCATTTTTGGACAAAAATGAAAAAAATTCTAATCTTGATGGTAAGTGAGAGAGGAGCAAAACGATTGCGTCACGAGGCAAAGTATATGAGCGAGGGGCTGTAGCAAAAAAATCAAGAGTGGGGTTAAAAAGATTTGTAAACCGTGCTCTCTTGTTCATTCTAAAATTTTTTAATGAAGTGCTCATCATAGTTTTTTCAAATGTTATTGATAAAAAAACTAAAAAATTTACAAACTTTTAGCCATATTTTTTGGTACTTATTTTGTCATGTTTTACAAACCACTTCACCCCTCCTCCCCTCTTTCTTTTTATACCACACTGGAGAGTATACGCTGCGTTTTAGAGTAAACAGCGAATTTTTAATATCATTAATTTTTGTTCAGTAATATTTCAAAGTTGGTGGTAGGTTTGAGCGAAAATGAAATTTTGAAAACAGCATATCTTGGCCCCTTCAATATTTTGGGTATTCTAACCATCACACATGTAAGTCTCATGAGTTGACCCATCACTCGTACAAGGGAAGGGAGATTAACGCGAAACACCCAGTACAGCTATTTTGTAAGAAAAGTAATCTTGTTCTAGCGCTCCAAGTGAAGGAAAAAGAAACTATCTGTCGTTGAGGATGAGTTAAGCACTTGGCTTTACTTGAGATATATAAGTTTTTTTTTACCGCGTTATAGTAGTTTTTGTACTCAAATATACTTTCATTCGCGTTTATTCAAACGTAGATGAATTTTCAACATAATTTATGGAGAAAATCAAACTCGATAAATTATCTCGTAAATAACATCACATTTATTCGAGTAATAAATATAAATCTATAATTTCTACAATATAAAAAGAAACCTGCGTACAAAGTAAAAATTATTCGTAGAATAGTTGAATTACCATGCGTAAATGTAGCAAAGCGTCAGCAAGGTCGTTGATGCAACAAAACTAAATCAACAAACAAACTACGAGGAAGAGAAGAGAAAAAAAGACCATCACTCGGGTGATCTATCGATACATCTTTTCATTTCGATCTTCTAGACGACGTTCTCATAGCTTTTTCAATTTCGAATCGTCTTAAATCGGTTCTCTGTAGGAAATCTTGCTTCTCTAAAAATCCGTCTTTACCTTTATTGTGAGTTTGCAGTTGTTCTTCGATACCTTCTTGTTTTTTAAACGAATTCCAATCTAATTTGCTTTTTTCTAAAATACTTAATTTATTCTTTTTTCCAATTTGTCCTAAAATAGATGAAAGTCCGCCACCGAAATTCCGTCTAGGCCCTGGCGCGGACGTCGTAGGCGTATTTTTCGCTGGCTGCGGTTTGGCTGCAGGTTCAGGAGCATCGACTGGTACTTCTTTTTCGACTTCGACAGCTTCGCCGGCGAATTCGAATAATTCTGTGACTTTTTTAGTTTTCGGTGGTTCGTTAGGTTCGGAGGGTTTATCGGATGGGTCTTTGCTACTTTCCGCATCATCGGTTTTGGTTAGTTTCTTTTCGGTCGATTCGACATCTTTTTTAAACGCGTTCCAAATCTCGTCGATATTTTTACTAGGTTCTTGTTTTTTAGCGGTGGATGATGATTCGTCGTCGTCTTCGTCTTCTTCATTGGAGCTTTTAGCCACCGAATCTTGGTTCGATTTACTTTTACGTTTTTTACGTCCAGATTTACGTTCGTTTCGTCGTGTTCGTTTGACACCGCCGCCTTCTGTTTCACCTTCCGAATGGTTGGAAGAATCTTCGGAATTGTCTTCGTCGACCGAAGCAGCGTCGTCGTCTTTTAATTCTTTACTGGAAGGCACGTAATCTTCATCGCTTTCGCTGTCCGACGAAGACGACGTCGTTCTGCAAAAAAAAATAAAAGTAATCCAAATCGGTAATTCTGCAAAAATTCACTTTCCCCGCCGCCGTCGAACCGCACCGAACAGATTTGGGATGATATTGGTCGCCTCGATCGTCTTCGGTAATAAGCTTACTCAACAATTACGCGAATTATAGCGCGTCGAATGCTAAACAAAAAACTCGCCTCGGTAATAAAATAGATACGCGTTGCAATTTCAACGTATAACTAAAATAAAATAAAACCAGGAAAAAAAAATCGAATGTCTCGCTTCGTTGATTTTTGTCACAACTATCGATATATTTTAATCGTAATCGATGCCTAGCTTAAAACAACACCGCGATTTTACGTATTTTTCTTAAACGATTGCGTAATCAAAAATACAACATACACACACACGCATTTGGGAGTATTTTACGTACCTACAACTAGATACACACACATATATATACATACAAACACATTAATTCCAGTAAACGCGTCGCTCGTGTCGAGTCCGAGGTTCGCGTGCTTTTCAACGACGACATGTACACGAGTACAATACGGAATACCAATCAATTACGTATACAAAACAATTTACATAATTCTGTTCTTATTTCACAGTAATACCAAAGTGTACAAGTACAAGTCATTCTACTGTATCTAAATAGATAGAAATACTGAAGGAAGGGGACGAATTTTGCTTTTTTTTGAAAACTTGCAAATGGCAAGGTAACAACAGTTATGAAATAATATCAAAATGAAATGGTGGAAGTTTCAGCTTTCTAACTCAATCTACTCAACTTTCAAAACTGACTCAAAACTGGCTAATTTTCAAAAAATAAAAATTTTTCAAAAATGAAATTATCACACATATTTATCCTTAAAATGATAATTTTTGTTGATTTTCACCATTTTCCTTTATTCAGGGATTTTTCAAAAATTTCACTCAGGCCCTTCTGAAATATGTGCAGGAATCAATAAACTAAATATATTCAATATTTAAATTTTACCTCCCACCGCCAATTTTTCAAGTCTTATAAAATAAATTTGTTAAAAATTTAAAAAATGCTACTTTGAAAAAAGAATATACAATCGAAGAGGACAAATCTCATCAATTTTTGACCGTCCGCAGAAATTTTTCATTTTTTTTTCTTTTTTTTTTTTTTTTTTTTGAAGCATTTGTACTATATTTTTGTATTCTGAGATATTTATTGAAAAACCCCTCATAAGCATAGGTACAAACGATGAAAACCAACCTTAAATCGACTAAAGTAGATGTACTCGTAACATTAAAAAAACACGTATGGGGAAAAAAATTGCAAAATTGTACTCGGTCGTTAAAAATTTATATCCATTTCAGGAGGGCGTTTCGCAAAAAATTTCCTTCACCGAAAAAAAGTTCTCGAAAATCTAAATAAAAAGTGAAAAATGTGGGAAAATGGACCCGAAGTAAAAATTGATCTAAACGATGAGAAAAATTGTTGAAAATAATTGAAAAATTTTGCAAAAATTCGATAAAAAAATTGATCATAAATCGAGAAAAAAAGTTGAAAAATGAGTAAAAACTGAACTAAAACATGAAAAAGATCATTGAAAATGAATGTAAATTGGTTAAAAATTGATGATGATGAGTAAACAGTGTAAAACATCGATCAAAAATCACAAAAAAAATCCTGAAAAATTACCTGAAAATTAACCGGAACTAAGAAAAAAAAATTTTTTAATAATCATCCAACATTCGGTAAAAATTTCAAGAAGAAAAAAAAACGGTAAAAATTTAACAAAATCACGAAAAAAATCTAAAATTTTGTGAAAATTTGTTTAAAATGGGTAAAAGAATGCAAAAAAATGTCAAGAAGGGGTGAAAAATGATCTAAAATACGACAATTATCATTAAAATTATCGAAAATTGGGTAAAAAAATTTCCGATATTGGTAAAAATTGATAAAATAGATCGAAAAACTACGAAAAAAATGTTGAAAAATGGCTGAATTTTGACCAAAAGCACGAAATCACTCCTTGAAAATTATCGAAAAAAGTTGATAATAAAGCGTAAAAGTATAAAACATCGATTAAAAATTGTGAATAAAGGTGGAAAAATTTGCTGAAAATTTACCTGAAAAAAAAAATTGTCAAAGTGAAAATTTGAAAAAAAAAATAGGTAAAAATTCAATAATTGTTGAAAAAAATCGAAAATTTTGCAAAAATTCAATAAAAATGGACGAAGAGTGAAAAAAATTGACCACAAATCTAGAAAAAATGTTTAGAAGGGGGGGGGGCTGATCGAAAATACGAAAAAGGTCGTTAAAAATGATCAAAAATTGCGTAAAAGTGAAGAGAATGGGTCGGAAATCACGAAAAAATGGGTGAAAATTGGCCCAAAATACGAAATTAATCATAGAAAATCATCGAAAAATTGGCAAAATTTTGATACTAACGGGTAAAAAATTCAAAAAATGCAAAAAATTAATCAAAATCGTAAAAAAATGCCAGTAAAAAAAGCCGAAAATTGACCTAAAATATGAAAAAAAAAAGTTACAAATCCCTAAAATTGGGAAAAATTTGACAAAAATGGGTAAAAAATGTAAAAAAAAAAAAAAAAAAAAAAAAAAAAAAAAAAAAAAAAAAAAAACTATCAAAAGTCGTTAAAAAATATGGAAAAGATTACTGAAAATTGATCTAAAATATGGGGAAAAAATTACAAATCATAATCCAAAATACGAAAAAAATAATGAAAAATTATAAAAAATTTCATAAATTGAGTAAAAAGTGCACAAAATGGATCACAAATCGGAAAAAAAATGCTAAAAAATGGATAAAAATTGGCCTAAATCATGATCAAAATCACTGAATATTATCGAAAATTGGGTAAAATTTAACAAAAATGGGTAAATTGAGCTAAAGCAAGAATAAAATCGTTTCAAATCATCGAAAATTTTGCAAAAATTCGATGAAAATGGGTCACAACACAAAAAAAAAGATCATAAATCAGGAAAATTTTTTGAAAAATGAATAAAAATCGAATTCAAATATGAAAAAAAATCGTTAAAAATTTTCAAAAATTGCAAAAATGGGTGAAAAGTGAAGAAAATATATTCACGAAAAAGCCATTTCTTAAGCACCCCTCAATAACCATCTACGGGAGATAAAACCGAAATACTGAGTTTGGTCATAAATTTATTCACGGTTATTTCGATAATTGTAAAAAAAAAAAAATGCAAAAAGTGATTTTTTTTAGAACTCCTGAAAAGAGAGATAATGATGAAAACTTATCACTAATGATCGTTTTGAGTTCCAATACGTATAATAATTCCATTTTTGGGAAAAGTATTTAAAGAATTTTTGTTTCGATTTTTTAAAAATATTTGAAGGTGAGGTGTAAAGCTGAAATTTTAGCCACTTCATTTGAAATTGATTTCACAAGTATTGTAACTGCACCGTTTGCAGGTTTCCAAAAAATAAAAATAAAAATGAAGCAAAATTCGAATTCAGCCCACCCTAGAAGGTACCTTTCGTCACGTATGTAAGAACTAAGAAGATACACTAACAAGTACTTTATATCAAGATCTCGTCTATATAAGGATAAAAATAAACGACGGCGCTATCCGGCGTAACATGGCGCTAAAATACTCAAAATTTTTCCATATAATATTTATACACGCTATTAAAAATAATAACGCAGAGAATGCATCGGAATAATGATGGACGAACACCATAACACTTGAAAGACTAGCGGAGCCCGAGTCTGCACTCTGCATCACCAAGCAACGCAGCGTTTCTGTATAATCTCGTCGTCGTCATCGTGCTTTTATTAGTATTTACGCTATAAACGTACTCAGTTGACGAAACGTCATATAATCTCGAATGAAAACACACCGACCGTGAATCTTCGCTTGGCCACTTTCACGTACGTACAATATGTAAAAATTGTAATCTCAATTCCTCCTCTAAAACCTATTTCCTTATTCGTAAATCGCCTTTGTTTCAAAAAATAAACGATATAATTATGTCGTAATCTGCTAGGCAATCAGATCTTATCGGAAGGCGGTTAATTGTGTACACGATCAGCGAGGTGCACAAATAGACAACAGTAAGTTGGTAATTGTTAAGAAGATATAATACACATAGGGAGGTACTCGCCTGTACCAACATTTTCATCGCCTAATTTTTCCAGATTATTTATTGGATTTTCACGCCCAAGCTAATGCGTATTCCGCCAACCACGAGTAGCAGATAGCGTATTTGAAAATCTTAATACATAATAATTTCAACCTGCCAATTAAATCCTTCGCTCGAAAGGTGCGCAGTGGGCATAGAAAGAAAGATTAAATAATCTGAAAAACGTGAAAAACTACCTATAGATATTCGAGTTCTGCCGACCCCCGATCCCTTAAATAATGATTACAATTAATAAGGGAAAATAAGGAAGTCCTCGGGTATAATACAGACGGGACGCGTCATTAATTATAGATTATTTCAGAGGTTAAACGAAGTCGATTACTTATGACCATGACTAATTGTACAATAATAATGTCTAATTGTACCTACGCTTTGTAAAAGCATAACGCCAAAGATTACGAATATTCGTGCAGCTCTCACCCGAGATATGGATTTAATTTTGAAGTCACACAGGTTAACTGCCTGCTACTGCAGTTTGTTTGAAATTAAACGACAACAGTGTTGAGTTGATAAATTATGAGGCATTGGGAATTTGGGATGGCGATGGGGATACGATCACAGACTGCGTTAAATTATCCAAGGTAATTCTTAATTATTTTCACGATCGTAGTGAAAGTACGTACGCTGAAATGTATCGTATCGGAAAAGCCAACGATCAGGGCATCCTAATTGAAGGAAAAACGCAAACCCCATATTAGGATAAAATATTTTCATTCATATTCGTCAGAAATAACTGACGGATACAAATTTTACTTCATTTGTTTTAAGTATCGAAAACTCGCCGTGCGAATAAATAAATTTTTCCATTATTTAACACAGATTAGAATTGGTAGAAATCAGCAGAAAATTGATGGACTAGGTAACAAAAGACGAAACACTTCTTGAAACAGGCATAAATAAATTTTTAAATTTTGATCAATTGGAATACTCAAGTAATGAACACAATTTTTTTGACTTGCAAGCAGTAATAAATGACCTGGATAGGCAATCAAAATGCAGACAGGGATTGGGGTACAAAAAACCCTGAGGTATGGTAAATAAACCCGTAGGGGTCTCGGGTTCTTAATTATTGAACCTTTTTTTTGCTACACAATTCGAATTCATCGAGTAAATCTCCCCTCCCCCCCCCCCACATATATCAACCCATAAAATACCTCACAGCTGGGCTGGATGGAGCCGAGAAGGAGGAGGCCTTTTCCCCGTCGAGATAATAAAATTCATAAGAACCATGACACTCATTGCCACCCCTGACCCCAAACCAAACTACAGATATTTTTCGATAAATATCGATCGCATAGGACGCAATATATGCAAAAACAGGTCGTGCATGCAATTTGCATACCTTTCATATTGAAGGAACAAAAACCATTTAACTGGTTATTTGTTTAAATTCTGGTACAAAGGCACTACGAGCGCTAGTGTAGCACGTCAGTACATACCGTGATTTTGGCAGAGATTTAGCAGGTTCAAATTTCTAAAATTTGGATTTCGGGGGCTTCTACGGGTCTGTAATTCAGTTTTCCTATCAATTGGACTCTGAATTCCACGGGGCCTTAAAAAAGAGAGGGACGAAATGCAAAATTGACAACGTTTGTAGTGGAACATCAAAATATAAGTATTTTGGTCACGTGATTCCAAATATGGTACTGATATGACTCTAAATAATGTAGTGATCTTAGAGTTCATAGAGCGAGAGGGGGAGGGGACGACTTCAAAATTGATAAAATTTTGAGTGGGGTATCAAAATGTAAGTAATTTAATCTTGTGATCTGGAATCTGGTATTGATATGATTCTAAATCCCATAGGACCTGGGGGTGGGGGAGGGGTAGGGAGCAAAATTTGAAGTTGAGGATGTTCTTGGGTGGGGTATCGAAATATAGGTAATTGTACCTTATGATTTCGAATCTGGTACGAATATAACTCTAAATGTCATAAGGAACTCAGGGGGTTGAGGTGGGGGGGGGGACTTTAAAATTGATAAAAATTTGAGTGGGGTATTAAAACGTAGGTAATTTGACTCAGTGATCCAGAATGAATCCAGTACTGATTTAATTCTAAATCCAATGGAGTCTTCAAGGGAGGGGGAGAGCAAAATCTGAAATTGATAATGTTTTAATGTTTTTGAGTGGGGTATCAAAATAAAGGTGATTTGATCTCGTGATTCTAAATCTGCTACTGACACGCCTATAAATCTCACAGGGACTTCAAAAAAGGGAAGGGGCCATATTCAAAACATGAAATATTTTCGAGTGGCGTATCCAAAATATAGGTAATTTGGTCTCATTATTCCGAACCCGGTTGAATTCCATGGAAGTTTTTGAGGGTGCGGGTGGGGTTGAAATTAAAAAATGACGATACTATCATTTTTACAAATTTTGGGAAAGTGCTTAATAATTGTGAAATAATCTCAAACTAACGTGGTGAAAATTTTAGCCCTCACCTTCCCGAGCCAAAGCTCAAAATTAAGAAATATACCAAAAATTGTGAAAAATTTTTTTTGAAAAATTTCATCAAAAATGGGCTTAATGCTGTTATGTATACCCAAAATAATCGGTTAAAGTAATTTTCAACTTCTATCCCTTTTTGACGGAGACTTATTTTGAAATAATTTGAAAAAAATTCAATTTTGAGAGAATTTTAATTGAAATTAGTCTAATGCTGTGGTTTAAACTCATTTAAACAATTACAAGCGATTTTTCTTATCCTTTACTTTTTTCTGTGGTCCTTAAATATCCTCCTCCTTTTATAAGAAATACGTTATTTCTGTTGGTTTCTTATTCTTCGAAAAAAATCGGTAGAAGTGAAAAAAAGGCCTCTGATGACTTCAATTAGTCTCCCTCTGAAAGAGATTAGTGATGAAAAACTATCGTTGTTCGTTATTTTGGGTATAAATAACTGTATTAAACCTATTTTTGTTGAAATTTTTCAAATAATTTTTTTTTACAACTTGTGAAAATTTTTGGTATTTTTTTAGCTTTGAAGGTTGGCTGGGGTGGGGGGGGGGTTTGAACTTTGAGGGCTAAAATATTTACCACGTTAGTTTGAAGTCATTTCATTAACCGTTGTGAATTTTCCAAAATCGATCCACACTTATGGGTACGTATTTCACAATAAGCAATTAAACCTCGTTATCTTTTTAGATTTTAAATCAAGAACCCCTCCCACTCTCCTTCTATGAAATTCACCTCAACAAGCGTGACACATAAACTTCTTTCTTCTCACAAAGAAAATCTCATTACCGTTTTATTTTTCACCAAGGCGACGCGACGCAACATCGACACGAGCGCCCTCAAGAGACACCACGTAAATTAAACCTAGATTCGTATTTTTTTTTTTTTTTTTTTCAAAGCGATGCGATATCTCGAATTCCGAGAAAAATCATCATCATTTTATAGACGCGTTCGCGTTATACGCATCCGACAACTGAGGTAAATAAATCGACAAAAATTAATCCATTTTTCAACCCACCGGAACAAATTTTAATTACATTCATACAACCGACGCGACGGTCTACTCTACTCTTTCGACAATTACTTTCAATATTGCGAGTACATCGGCAGAATTAGCAAAAAATTAATTCACCAATCGGCCTCGTTTATTCATCTAATATACGTATACAAGATGTACGCATATTCACCTACTCAGCCGACTCACCGTCGAAGATGAACCACGCGGAAAAATCGCACATCTCTCGCTCTCTCTCTCTCTGCAACTCAGGATCAGGAAATCATAAGGTAATTTTACCTTTTAACCAGATGCTGTTGCGGTAATTGCGATGACCTACACCGTTATATACAGTACCCAAATACGGTAAACAAATGCGTAGTTAACCGTGAGTTATGTAAACAATTAACGACAACGCGATGTCGATACATATAGTGGACAATTTAACCAACAGTCCATTAACCTTTAACGATTCGAGAAAAACTCATTTCAACAACGTGTACTGCGTGTAATTTCGTATTATGTACGATCTTCTTATCGAAGAACAACACAAATACTATTCAGACGCATGTAAAAGCCCTACAGGCGTGATCTCCCAGATGAGGAGAGTGAAGAAAGAAAAAAAATATATATATCAACAAAACAAAACACACGTTCTCGCCAAACATGGTCAAATAACGCGATCACGCGGGTGTCGTTGTCGCAAAATGCATATATTTATTCATCTATTCTTCGCGTGTTTTTTTATCCACAGCTAAGCAACATCGTTTCATTACTTATTCGCATTTTAATACGTTACACTACCTGTAATACGACGCGTAGATTATATAATGAAAACAAACACTGAACAGTGTATAGGTATTCAGATAGAAAGGTAGGTGGGGGGGAGAGGTACAATGCAGTTAACAATATCATCTATCTTCATTTTTACCATGTTTTCCCTGCTAAAGGTGGCATAGACCTAAGAAACTGACGTCATAGTAGTAATGTAGCATACTAGCTCAGGCTGATACTCATTTTTTGTGATCTTCCTCCTTCTTCTTCACAGATCGCTTCAAAATTTCAATCAGAAGGTTGATATGATCAGCGAATCTTGTGGGAGAAATTTTTTCCAGCAGAACTTGTCATGCAGGAATTTTGCCTACCTAGGAAATTGAAAGAGCAGAGTTTGTTCAAATTTTAGTTAGCTCATTCAAAAAATCAAGACAGGCAAAACTTCTACCAAGAAAAGGTTATGCAGGATAAGGAGTGCGATTTGTCCACTTGGGTCTCAGAATTAAAATTTTTCAAGAGGCTATTTCAGCACTCGTAAACATGATTTTGAAGCGTATCTGCGATTTTTTATCTGGCCACTGGTGGTGGGGTAGGGGAAAATGCACAGGGGAATCTTTGTATTAATTTTTTTCTCTCCTCGAATTTTTACCGATTTTTTTCAAACATGGTATGAAAGTGAAGATACCCAGCGGGAGTGTTTTGAAATTTTTTCAGATTATTCGAACTTTTGGTATGGCTTTAGAAGAGGCTTTGGAAAGCCTCGAGAGGTTTGTAGACCCCTATTTTAGAGTTAGAAACTTGAAAAAATTTTCTCGAGTTTTCAGGAGCGATGGCTCCCTCTACAGCCCTCAAAAATCAAAAATACGAATTATTTAGCCGGTAAGGCTATAGAAGGATAAGCATAATACCTTGCCCCAGTGAAATTTTTACGTATCCGTGGTCCTAAAATGGGTGATGGGGGAAGAGGGTGCTCCTACGGTTCAATAGGTGTTTTTTTAACAGGAATTTTGCTTATCGGATATGATTTTCTACTCTTGCAAGCTATAATTACGCAGAATACGAAAGTAATTGCAACAAAAGCAGAGCAAAAGCAGAGTTTCTCAATATAGCTCTGTTTGACCCTCCCTATTTCAAGTTTTTTTTTTTTTTTTTTTTTTTTTTTTTTTTTATTTTTGCCCCCCCCTTTTTAATTTTTTTTTTTTTTTTTTTTTTTTTTTTTTTCAAATTTTGACCATAATATCTGTAAAATGAAATTTTGAAAAAGATATACGTTCGCATCTAAAACGCATCGTTTCAAAATTGTACCACATCAGTATTTTTATTTTTGAAAAATTATTAAAATTTCAAGAGGTCATTTTAGGGGAAAAATTATGGGCGGGGGGGGGGTGTTGATTTTTTGCACAAATGTACAACATGACAAAAAATGTCACACATCGGTCGATTAGAATTTCCTAAAAAAAACAAGTACTTTTCAATAAAAGGGCCTATTTGATCACCGTTGGAATTGGCGGTCCAAAACTTTGGTCAGGTATGTATCTCGATAGCATGCACCTATGTATTACCAAAATATCATATAAAAATTCCACCGGGGTAAACTCACTATACTTATCCCCTTATAAACTCACCGACTAAATAATCCCTATTTTTGATTGGGGGGGGGGGGGGCTGTGCAGGGGGCGGCCACTTAAAAAAATATTGAAAAAAATACGACAGGTGTAAAATACTTCTAATAACTTACGAAATTTTTTTCGAGTTTCCAGCTCTAAAATGGAGGCTTTCAAGCCTCCTTAATGTTTTCAAAGCCCATTTCAACGACATGCTAAAGGTCCAATAATTCCTATTTTTGATTTTAGAGCGCTGTACAGGGGGCGACCACTTAAAAAAATATTTAAAAAAATACGACAGGTGTAAAATACTTCTAATAACTCAAGAAATTTTTTTCGAGTTTCCAGCTCCAAAATGGAGGTCTACAAGCACCCTCAAAGTTTTCAAAGCCAATTTCGACGACATGCTGAAGGTCCAATAATTCTTATTTTTGATCTTGAAAGGATGTACAGGGGGCGACCACTTAAAAAAATTTTTAAAAAATATGGTACGTGTAAAATACTACTAATAACTCGAGAAAATTGTTCCTAGTTTCCAGCTCTAAAATGGAGGCCTACAGGCCCCTTCAACGTTTTCAAAGCCCATTTCAACGATTTACTAAAGGTGCAAAAAATCTGAAAAAATGCCACAATACTTCCCCTGAGTACCTTCACTTTCATACCAAATTTGAATAAAATCGGTCAAAAACTCGCTGAGAAAAAAAAATTGATGTAAAAATTCCACCAAATATACATTTACCCCCCCCCGCATTCCCCGGTAACAAGATAAAAATAAAGAATATGCTTGAAAATAAATTTGAATCCCGAGACCTAAGGGCAAATCGTTCTCCTCACCCTGCTATAACCTTTGTTGCAAAAATGTTTCACTACAAGATCCATTATTGAAATTGGTGATAAGTGGAATTTTTTTGCAGGGAAATTAAAAAATTTAACGAAAAAAAAAAATGTTTTTACCAATCGCCAATTTCGGTATTGGACCTAACAGTAAAACATTTTTGCAATAAATTTAGTTGCACAGAAGATTTGCCTACGTTGACTTTTTGAAGGAACTTATAAAATTCGAACAAGCGCCGCACCTTGAATTATCGAGATAGGCAAAACTTTCATATGACAAGTTTTGCTGGAAAATTTTTCCTACAAAGTCCACTGATTACATTTTTGTCGATAAATGAAAGTGGGGGCGGATTACAAAAAGTGAATGATATCGTGGAATACTATGTCAAATTTTTTTGATGACGTTATTTAGGCCTAGGTCACCTACGGTCGGATATTGGCAGGTATTAGGCTATATTAGCATCTTAATTTCAACAAATTCATTCAATGGTTACGAAAAAGTCAGAAAAAAAAATCAAGGCGGACGTTCATCGATCGATTTTAGTCTAGCTTATTCGTTGAAAATCTATATCTACCTATTATTTTCCGGTACAATAAATGAATAATAGAACAATTCTAGGACTTTACGAAAACCTACAATTACGTACGCATAATAGGTACTATGCATGTGATGCATATTTAGAGTACACGTATACATGCGTGTAGATATACGAATATCCATACAAATCAGACTGGATACAATACACAAAGTATATACATTATAGATACGACGACAGTAGGTTAAATGATACGTAAAAATACCACACACTGGTTGAAAGATGGGTGCGTCATTTCGTGTCATTTATCGACTCGTCGACACCGACACAGACACAAGTTTTCCAAACAAAAAAAAAAAAAAAATTGCCCCGACCCGGATGCCGGTGTTACTGGATTTGAACACGTTTTACAATCTCCCCTCCCCCTCCCAAATGACTATTTGTTACTCTCTACGATGCACCCAGCTTACGCTTACGAGCTATTTACGTACTTGTACATAAATAAAAGTTAAT
The DNA here is from genome assembly GCA_900060175.1 of Ferrisia virgata. Classification (NCBI taxonomy): domain Eukaryota; kingdom Metazoa; phylum Arthropoda; class Insecta; order Hemiptera; family Pseudococcidae; genus Ferrisia; species Ferrisia virgata. Next base: position 9,771 of record FIZR01032597.1, on the reverse strand, counting down.
CGTAAATATTCGAGACCAATGAATACCGGTCATTGTTATCAGAAGGAAATAACCCATAATACTCCGTATTCGTAGTATATATATATGGTACAGAGTACATCATGCATAGGAAGAGGGAGACAAAAAAAAAAAAATCATCATCATCGTAGACTGCAGTTCCTCTCTGTATTGTTACGATTTATGTACGTAATGTACTATCACTGAGCGGTATGATGAGGCATCGTTATAGCATCGTAGCGGCGCTATTAAAAGTCGACTGTCGGACTGGCTGTTTTTCCCCTTTGCTTTCATCTCATATACGACTATATGTATGTGTACATGGTATATAAATTTCCGACACGCTTAATGCAAATATTAAGGAAAAAAACTTATTAGTCTCTATATGAGAGTACCGCGCTGCAAGCAGATGTGTTCATTAGCTCTTCTTTGGATCTCGATCGTAGTATAAGGCCGATGTAACACGCCGGAAAAAACACACTAACGAGATGAGCCTTTTTTTTTTCTTTTCACTCTTCTGCTCTATTCTGTTTAATGATAAAACCGGAACACACGACAAACGTATGCCAAAAAACCATGCATGTGTAGTTGGTAAGTGAATACGGAAGTGCATACAGATACAGAGGTAATAGGCATGATTCGAATGTGTAAATTAGAATTGGAAACGATACACGATTTCCTTTCGTCAGACTTTTCAACAAAGACGATAAACTTTTATCATCGGTTTGAAATGAAACTTTTTCACGACGAAGGGATGCGGAAATGTTCATAAGTACGATATTTCAACAGGGATCAATCAGTAGTGTCGCGTAATATTCGTGCAAAATCGCCAAAAATCTAAATGTAAATATTACACAGGCACACAGAGGCTATTTCTGCAAACTATAATCATATCACGTTTCATTTTTTTCGTGAAAACGGGTCAAAAAGGTATAATTTAGACTAATAAATAATTCGTTTCTCAAATACAATCACGTTATCATTCGAGTTTCGAAATAAAATAAACCTTCATCGAGCCAAGGTACACATCCAAAACGAGGACATCAGAAAGGATAAGAAAGTCATGAAAAATTCATTGATCTCGTTATCTAAAATTTCGAAATTTGCTATTTTTTTGAGCGTGAAAAAAAAAATTTTTACGAACGCTGAAATTTTTTTTTTTCGTTGACCCAAAAATCATTAAATTTCCAAAGAAAAGTTATAATAGGATATATTGGAAAGGGGGAGGGGGTTCTTTCTAATATGCTTTCAGAAAATCTAAACGTAACAGAGCGCAACGATTGCGAAACAGGTTCAAATGAATATGGTGAAAATTTTAGCTCACCACGTAAAAATTTCTCTAAATTTCAAACTTTTTTTTTTTTTAATCAGAAGTGACTCTAATACGACTACTTTTAACCGAAAAGTCTATTTTAGATGATTTTTGAACTCACACCTCCGTTTTGAGAACGTAAGAAAAGTACCACTTTTCTTAGAAACTCCGGTGTTTTCCAAAAAAAAAAAGATAAAAAATAAAAAAATTTATTTGTAAAAATTTTTACATAAGATAAAGAGAGTATCAATATTGTAAACCATTTAGCTGATTGGAGGCAATTTCCCATTTATAGTCCTCCGCTTCAGGAGTTCTTGTAAAGTCCATTAGAGCGTTTCAGTTTCAGTTTTTTTTTTTTTCGAACGGTGGATGGGGTAGTGAAAAAAGTAGTAAAATTACATCAAATGAAGGTGGTAAAAATTGGTGGCTGTAGTTTCACCCTTAACCACCCCCCTGCTCACCTCCGAACAGGTTTAAAACTTCAAAATTCAAATTAAAATCTAAAGTTTTTTATTTTGGTATTAACGTGTCATAGAAGACTGTATGAGACGATAAAACCAGTTTTTGCGATATTTTGCTTTTCAGAGGTCCCAAAATCATGTTTACAAATGGGGAAAAAATATTTATTTCGATTTTTTGTAAGAAAAATACGAAATCGTATTATATGTCATGAAATAACAAATAAAAGTATTTGTTTTTCGCTTTTTTACCACCAAAAAATTGAAAGTGAATGATTTTTTTCATTTTTAAATATAATTTTGGAACCCCTAGAAATCAAAACAATTGTTAGTATCAGAAAAATTAAAAAAGGGAATTTTTTGCCGATTTTCACGTAAATTTTGAAATATTTGCAGAAGGGGGGGGGGGGAGAGGAGATTTGGAGATGGTGAAAAAGGAGAAAGAGGAAGAGGAGAGGCAAGTGTCGATTTGGAGACTCCAAATTTTTAGCACGTTCATTTGACGTCATTCGGTAACCATTTTTTACACCTCCCCCTCCCCCCTAATTTCTAGAATAAAATCTATAAAAAATAAACGACCACATGTTCATATTTCATATTTTTTTAACAGTTTTTTCAAATTTTCCTACTCTTGTCAGGAAAAAATAGATGATAGAAATCGCCACCCATTAGCGTGCCTCCCCCCCCCCATTTTTGAATAAAATCTATATAAAAGAAACGATCTCATGTTCATATTTCGTAGTTTTTTTTTGTCAGTTTTTTAAAAATTTTATGCCCTTGGTAAGAAAAAAATAGGTGACAGAAATCGCCATCTACTGGCTTGACACCCCCCCCCCAATTTTTTTGAGTAAAATTATAAAAGAAACGATCTCATGTTCATATTTCGTAGTTTTTTGGTGAGGTTTTTTCTAATTATCATGCTCTGGTTAGGGAAAAAATAGGTGATAGAAATCGCCATCCATTAGCTTGACCCCTCCTTCACTTTTTGAATAAAATCTATAAAAAAGGAACGGCCTCATGTTCATATTTCGTAGTTTATTGTCAGTTTTTTCAAATTTTCACGCTTTCGTTACTTTCGTTAGGAAAAAAATAGATGATAGAAATCGCCATCCATTGGCTCTACCGCCCCCCCCCCCACAATTTTTCGAGTAAAATCTACACGCATAAAAGAAACGATCTCATGTTCATATTTCGTAGTTTTTGGTCAGTTTAGGAAAAAAATAGACGATAGAAATCGCCATCTATTGGCTTAATGGAATTGATGTTGATAATCTCATTTCACGATGCAAGTTTTCTAAAAGCCTTTTTTCGATTATTTATTTATTTATTTTTTGAAATTGCTCAAGTACACGAAAAAATAATACTTTTCGTGCCATCTCAAGAAAGGGGTTCAAATGTTCGATAATCATTTTAGCCTATTTTCAACGTACACAAAAATCGTCCCTTTCACAAGTTTTTATTGAAAGAATTTTCGAGTTGTTTTGGAATTTTTTGAATTTTAAAACAAAATCAGAATGTTTCTTTGACCGAGTTAGAGACTTTACATTTTTACTACACTCGTTCAACATCATTTTATAAATTTATTTCACCCCTCCACACCTTAATAAAATACTACACAACTTGATAAAATACAGTCAAAATCACAAATTCAAAAAGGAGAAAAGAATTCTCAAACAAATACGAGTCAGAAACTGTAAAATTTCAAGAACCTAATTTGGCTAAGTATATATTTAAATTGAGGGTAACCTTTTCGAAGCACAAAACTGCACCAATTCGTCTTTACTTTTCATTAAAACATGCACTATTCACAAACTTCATCCATCAATATCAAGTTGTGTAACGAAACCCTTCGAAATAATAATCGTAAACTTTCGTGAAAATTAATTTTCTCTATGGTTCGTATATATACAAACGTCTACAACACCCTCATCCCGCTATCGGGGGTACAAAATTAATATCATAAAACGACCAGTTACGCAGGTACATCTATTCGATATCTAGAAGAGAACTCGACTAATAACATGAACACTACAGACATGAAAAAAAAAAAAAAAAAAAAAAAAAAAAGAAACAGACCACATAATCGCATCAAGGTATTAAAAAATTGTCGTGTCGCCGACGAAGTGCCCAATTCTCATATCGCACACGCCATCGTATCGTTATCATTCGAATTCGACCACAATGTGCATACGTGTAGGAGTATAGAAAGAGAGAGAGTGAGAGGGTGTAGCTATCAGATACTGGCAGAGGGACACATACCCCCAAGAGTATAAGTTTTCAATGTTCACGTGCATGTAATGCACCCGATGTTAGTGGTACGTTTTTGCATCTATCATCGCACATAGCATACTACACACACACACACACAAATACACGTTGATAAGTACCCTTCTCGTATTTTTTATTTCATATATTTTTAATGGTAAGTCAGTATAGGTAATTTAGGTATATTCGAACGAATGTCCACAGACCAAACCATGCTGTATAGTTGACGCGGACAGATAGATCAAGTATGTATTTTACCTACAATCTCTTATATGTAAGTACAGTGTTATAGTACGTGTGTGTGTGTGTGTGTGTATTGTATGAGCAGTTTGTCATCATACACTGAATATACCATGTCCGCTAGTCCATAATGTACGTGCGTTTTGATCTGTTTTCGTCGCCACACCACACCACACCACATCACACGAACCTTACGTGAAACCCATACTCTGTGTACTGGGCGCGGTACCGTATCGTGAGAAAGAATTTAGTTCTGAACCAAAAAATAAAAATGAAAAAAAAAAACCTAAGCGAGCGAACGAGCAAACAAGCCAACAAAACAAGCCCTTTCATTACAGTACTTCGTCATTATTATTGTTCATGTACTAACAAAACCCATCCACGTAAATAGATATATATATATATAACGCACGTCGCTTCTCAGCGCTCCATAGCTCTACTTCAGCTTCGTTTCATCTCAATGGACAATACGAGGTTGATTTTCCAAACGATATTAAATTTTTACTACGCGATATAATCGTCATGTACGCTACCCTAGGTACTTACTTAGGTACAGGTACTGTCAAAAAAAAAACCTTAAAATATTCGCGATTACAATCATCGCGTTCGTTTGTTGGTCGTCGTATTCGTCTTAGCTCGCTATACACATACAATAATAATAAATATGTACCATGATAAACGCACGAAAAAAAAATAAAATACGAATTTCTCAGTCGTCGACGACCGTCGCTCGCGTCGTTCTAGTTTCCAAAAAGACCATATTCCTAATTCGCATTCATCGCTTCGTTTAATCCAGCGATCATCGTGCCGTATAAAATGTACTGTACGATGCTCATCCGCGCCTCGTAACGTGTTTTCGAGCTCATCGCCGAAAATCGCGACGTGCAAAGCCGTTTAATTAATTGTTCCTCTAATTGAATAAATATATACTAGTAGGTCTATAGGTATTACGGACGTAGATCGTGTTCGAAAGTAAATTAATTAAAAGCTTTTAATAAATGCGTACGTATCTAGAATAGCGGCGAATCCGACTCCTCGACGCTATGAGACCGAAACATATTATGTACTACGAGCGAAATTTATAATTTTTTTCCTCCACCTATACTGCCAATAATAATAATAATGATAGCTGAGTGACTTTCGCCATCGATAGCGTAACAGTCTCGTTTCGTCGTCGTTGTTGTCATCATCATCATCACCATCGAGTGAATAAAATTGCAGAACTTTCAATTTAATTCAGGCGAAATTTCGAAGATCTCTATTTGTAAAACTGGTAAACGCACTACAATGCTCCTTTAACGAACACGTATGCAAATTGTATTCACACACGAGTTATAAAACGTATAACTTGTGATTTGAAGGTGAACTTATTGAAACCTAATTATCGACACAATTTTTAACCTAATTTTCTGTGTCATTTTGCCAATGAAAACCAGGTTACTACAGTCTATCGACCAAAGGTGGATGAGGAGGGAGGGGGGAGGTGAGGGATATCAACCAAAAACCCGTTTTGGGGTCCTAGAAAACCGTTAAGACTATTTTTAGCCATGTCAGATATTTATTTTTCTCTAACATAAAAATCATTTACTTCGCTCGACACCGACCAAAATCGCTCCAATTCGGTCAATCGGCGCAGTTCGGGGGCAGATTAGAGATACATGTGTGTGGAGTCAAACTTGGGTAAAAATTCAGTTATTCCCCAATTTGGGGGAAGGGGTGATGAGGGGTCAAAAACGCAAAACTTGACTCTTTTTAAGCGAATGGATACACAATCAAAGGTTGTACAACATATCCAAAAATAATTAAGAGGGCAGCTATGGGGGGGGGGGTCTTCTTTTCTGATCTTGAAAAAGGTCTGTTCTTCCTCTATCTCCCCACCACATTGAGCTCGGAAGTTGAAATTTGGTATGTACATTTAAATACAGACTCTACATGTGCCTTTTGGAAGACTCGACTTTTTAGCCTGATTTTCTATGTCATTTAGCCAATGAAAACCAGGCTACTACAGTTCATCGGCCAAAGGTGGATGAGGAGGGAGGGGTGAGGAGAGGAATATCAACCAAAAACCCGTTTTGGGATCCTAGAAGACCATTAAGACTATTTTTAGCCATGTCAGATATTTATTTTTATTTTTTTTTCTCCAACGTAAAAATCATTTACTTTGCTCGACACCGACCAAAATCGCCCCAATTAGGTCAATCGGCTCAGTTTGGGGGCAGATTACAGATATTTATGTGTGGGGTTAAACTTGGGTGAAAATCCAGTTATGCCCCTATTCGGGGGAAGGGGTGATGAGGGGTCAAAAACGCAAAAATTGTTCATTTTTAAGCTAATGGATACACAATCAAAAGTTACACAACATAACCAAAAATTAACCTCCTGAGTCAATTTGGAGGGCAGATATGGGGGGGGGGGCTTCTTCTTTTCTAATCTTGAAAAAGGGCTGTTCCTCGCCTATCTCGCCACCAAATTGAGCTAGGAAGTTAAAATTTGGTACGTACATTTAGTAGAGACTCTACATGTGCCTTTTGGAAGACTCAACTTTTTAGCCTAATTGAACCCTCCTATTCTCGTAATTATGAGGAATTTTGCAGAAATAATTTTTCTATTTTTTTTTTTTTTTTTGTCGAAATTGAAACGGTCCCTTTTGACCAATTCCGCGATGCTTCGGCTTCAGCGTAAAAATAACTCGGACACAGATGTTCGTCTAGAATTTTACGATTGTTTTTTTTTTTTTACGAAAAGGAGAAAGAAAAGGGAAGGAGCATGACAAGTACAGAAAAAAATATTAATTTCAATACTTTTTTTTACACTGACATATCTACTGTCCATTAATTGCTTTCACTTTTAGTAAGTTTTTAGTGATTTTACAACCTAACTACGATGGCAAACCATGATAGTGGTTTTGATTTGATATGTTCTATGTGTACTTTCTTTTGGTATATCATTCAAAGGCATCATTTATGGGTAAGTATACAATTATAAGGTATGAGTATGGAACGTAGTGTCATAAATTTTCCGTAAATGGACACCCAATTATCTGGATTTTTACAAGACGCGTAATCGATGGTTTGAAATAAATTGTTATGTCTCAACCATACAATTCAGAGTTATTGAGAATAATAATTTTCTCAATTTGCAATGAAAAATAATATTTTATGAAAATCATGTATCGTTTCTATTTTTAAAAAGAATAAGTACTGATTCATGAAAATTGAAGATCTGGGGTCTTCTGAGTTGTATTCAGATGTTGCTCTGCTTGAACACCAATTAGATAGGAAATAAAAATTCGTTCAGTTTTTGTAGTATTTATTTTTCACTTACGAACCCCTACTTGGCCTATTCTGATATGGAACCGGACTGGTCAAAAGTGTAAAGAATGGATCGATTCCGGGGGCTTTACATTTTTACTTTTCTCGAAGGGAAATAAACGCTTGGCTTTGGAATTACAGAGCTGTCAAATTTGTAAAACTATGCAATTTCAAAAATCGTTATATGAACCAAATTCGTATGCTTTGCGATGGGTGAGAGATATGGATATCTTAAGAATTGTAAAATTTCAAAAATTCTCAAAAATTCTCAAAAAAATCAAAAATTAGATACGTACGAAAATTAAAGCATTCAAAGAATAATAGTCATCGAGGTGAATGAAAAAGGTTAAACGGGTCAACTTCGTAAGTCGAATCTGAAATGAGATACGAATTTTTCAAATGTAACGTACCTCAAAAAATTAATATTTTCGTAGTTTTACATTTTTCAAAAATTCGTACCTCATTTTGGATGCAATTTACCAAGTTGATCGACGTAACTTTTTTTTTCACTTTGGTGACTATGTCAAATGAACGTGATAGAAATTTTGGGTCTCTAATTTGACTTTTACTGTATCACTTTTCGGTTTTAAATTTCAAATTCACATAAAAAATTTCCTTTTTTTGATGGGGGGGGGGGGAATATTAACAGGTTGTAGTAGACTACATGAGAGACATTATCCATATTTTTGACCGGTGCTCTGTGAGTTAATATTTTGAGTAAACACGAATTAGAAAAAAAAAATTTTCATCCTATTTTCGAATTTCTTTTCACTTTGAACACCATTATTTGGCCAGTTCTAAATTGTGTTCAACTGTTATTTCAAGTAAACACTAATGAGAAAAAATTTTCGATTTATTTTTCAACTTCTAGCTTTAAATTCCTCATTCCAGTATTCCTACAATATTTTTAGCACGTGCAGATGACAAAAAAGTATTTTTTTTTTTTCGAAAATTACCCCATTTTGAGAGCTTGAGACTCCACTAAATTTTAGTTTTAAACAACAAAATTTGGTACAATTGATTTTCAACACAACGCAACCATCTTTATGAGTATGGTCAATATTCGAGAAATAATTTTTCCTCTTGAACTACTCTACTGAATCCCCTCCCCCCATTCCATTACATAATCTGAACCATTCCATGATAGTCTAAACACTTCTCAGAAAATAATAATAATAATAATAAACCTATAGCTACAAAACTCAATATCACAACAAAGTCGCCAAACATATCGATTAAGGTCATCGTACATTTGCAACGTATTACTCAATTCATCGTAACAAAACGACGAAAAATTTCGTCAACGTCGTAAAACGTATCGATAATGTAGGCATTAAAAAAAAAAAACAAAAACGCACATGCATAAATTTAGAAAACATTGAAATCATAACAATCCTTCGAGGTTTTTAATTGTTTGCCAAACAAGTACAAGAAAATATTACACAACATGTACGATTTCCATTTTTCAAATAAACAATCGCCAATTATTCGATATCGTGTGGAAATTTACATCGAGAATAGAAAAACCATTTCAAAAACTCAATGAACCTTGTTGGTAGTCGCATTCGAAATCATACACTGCAACCGCAACACAATGCACATGCACATGCACACGCAACACACGATCAATATTTTCCAACATTCGTTACAAAACACTCCTTCCCTTTCCCTTTCCCGAAAAAATCACGATTGTTAATTTAATCCCCCAACTTCATTCTCAGATAGTGCACAATCATCACCACCAACACCCAACACATTTTATTCGTTAATATAAAAAAATCGTAAATATTTGTAAACATCGCTCTTCGCACAGATTCGTACATAAATGAGGACGATGAGCCTAGGGTAAAAGAGCCATCCAACGTATAACGTGTTTTCCCATCACTTTAATTAAACTTGACCGTCATAAATTGCAACTACAAAATTACAATCGTAAATATAATGAAAATAGTGAAGAGGAGACGGACATCATCATCTTCAATTAGATGAAGTCCATTCATTATAACGACATCATCTATCCATATCCGTCCAATTGCTTTTTAAAATCTATCTCGCAGATATACACTCGTAGATAAAAATATATACGAGTAACTAAATCCTTCCTTCGTTTCTTATACACACACAGACATACACATACAAAAAAAAAAAAAAAAAAAAAAAAAAAAAAAAAAAAAAAAAAAAAAAAAAA
>FIZR01032596.1:0-50492 GCA_900060175.1 Ferrisia virgata | reverse complement strand
AAAATTTATTATTTTTTAAAACCAATTATACCGTTTGATGCAGCAGGCTTCAAGCTGTAAAATGATACCAACATATATTTCATTTATTTAAAAACAAAATCATAAATCAAAAATTTCGTGATTTTTTAAAAATAACTTTGGACATCAAAAATCATATTTTCGTAAATGGAATGTCATAGATGTTGAATGAATAGATTGGTAGAGAATGGAATCTTACACTTTTGGTGAAAATTTCATGCATGTAGCGCTAGTAGATTTCTAAAAAAACGACTGAGTCACATTACAACGTGTGTCACAATACACCATCTGCCCCTACAATAAATTTCATTTTTCGAAAAGGAAAATCATAAAAAATTATCAACACTGCGCTGTTTTCAAATTTTTTACAATTATTTGACCTAGTTCATTTGATTTCAGAGTGAAATAAAAGGTATTTTTTAGTGAAAGCTATTTACGCACCTTTTTCATTTTTCGTATGAGCCACATAACTAACAATGTATTTGTATTTATCACAAATTTGCATAAATTGCAGAGTTATGTTCTTCGTACTACTGCAGCCAATTCTTAACGTTCTAATATTTACTATGTATATCGGAGAACACCCAGCAGGACTAAAAATAGCCATAGTGAATGAAGAGTTACCTGATGACGTTTCCAACTGTGACAAACTCGTAACTGGAGACTGTAATTTTTCAACGCCATTAAGCTGCAGATATCTGAATAAACTGGAACAAAAAACATATAAATTGGTACGTCAAGTGATGTAATTTACCTATATCATGATTAGATAGGTACATATGTTTAACAATTCTATGTATTTCATGTCACAGACGAAATATTACAGTCTCGATGCGGGTAAAAATGCAGTAAAAAAGAACCACGCTTGGGGGCTGTTATATTTTCCAAAAAATTATACCATTTCAATGAATGAACGAATCATGTTGGAAAGATTACATTTAGCGAAGTTCAAATTTGGCTCGATATGTCCGGTTAGTGTACTTTATTTATTTTTTTTCAATAACTGGATTGAAATTGAATTAGGAGAGTTTAATGTAAAAATAAAATATTTTGATTGAGTATACATTTACACACATATGATTTATTATAGATATAGTGATTGGATACACAATGGCTAGTGATATAATGAAGGGATGTATAGAATATCTTCAGGAATTATTTTCAGACTGCGGCTGGCCAGTTAGATTGGCCAAACTACCTATTAAAGTAAGTATGTAAAATAATCCTCCACTAATAAGGAAACGGATTCCTTTGCAGATCTAATCCACTGCCAAATTGAACCAGTTGACCAAATTGGAGCGATTTTGGTCAGTATTAAGCAGAGCAAATGATTTTAATGTTCGGGTAAAAAATAAATAAATATTTGACATGGCCAAAAATTGTCTTAATGGCTTTCTAGGGGCCCGAAACGAATTTTGTAGGTATCCCTTCTCCTCCAACCACCGTCAGTCGATGGACTGCAATATCCTGGTTTTCATTGACAATATGACATAGAAAATCAGGCTAAAAACACCATGAGTCAATGCTCCCACAGTTTATCACGAGAGACGAGTATTTCAGGATGTCCAAAACGTAAACGGACCGGACCCTACATGCCAAATTTTAACCTGAAACAGAGTCGTATGGAAAAAAGTTTTTTTTACCATTCGATGCGACTTGAAATGGACTGTCCACTACCAAGCCTAACTCATTTTTAATAATTTTGGAAGAAGTGACCTTTGGAATTAGGCCTCTCAATGATAATACTAGTAAATTTTAATTTTATAGATAGAGAAAGCAGTCTACGGAGATATGAACTTCACGTTCAGGCAAAATTTAGCAGCAGGTGTTATCGCGATGTAAGCGGAGGTCAAGTCATCCCTTTCTTTTAAAATATTATCATGATAATTGAACTATTTTCATGATTAGGTTTCAGTTCTATTTGCCAATGACTTTCACATTGGAATCAATTTTAATGGAAAGAAAGACGGGATCGTTGGATCGAAATTTAATCTCAGGTAGAAGCTTTTCTATGATAAGCCTACACGGTAAAAATTATTACCATATTGTAAATACAATGGATCTCCTTTGGAAGGTCCGAAAACGTTAAAATATGATCAATTGATCGTCTACTTTTGTACTAGGAGTAACGATATTGGAAATTTGCCTCGCACACGTGGTTGTTCAACTCTTTACGTTGAGTATACAAAGCACCATTATGATGATTACGATGTACGTTTTCTCCAACAATCCAATATTTGTAGGACATTTATTGACCATAGCATTGCTCATGTTTCTAATCGGAGCCTATAGCATGTTTTATGGTAAATATATCTATTTAGAACATAGGTACATTATTTTTTTTAAATGCATCAACGAGTAAAATACGCTTCATATTTTTTTTTCTAACAGGTTTTTTATTAGCATTGTTCAGCAATAATGAGATATTAGCTATTTATTTGGCCATTGGAAGTACATTTGGAGTACTATTATTATGTGGTAAAAATATCAGCACATTCCAATACCTAACTTTCATTATACTGACAACAGAACCTTTACCATTACTTTTTTTGCACTTTCAAACTAACCAAGATAGACGAAAAAGAGACCTTAAAACAAGTTTCATGGCATCAGTTAATTTTAATGTAAATTAGAAACATGCGATCGATTTTTGGAGTCTTTTTGACGGACATTTTGTGAAATAAGGGGTGAGGTGGTGGTCTAATCGAAATTTTGCACATAACTCGAAATATTCCTGATACTTCAAGCCAAAAATTTTACTCGAGAAATTTTTCGATACCGATCATATGTGAGGAGATAGGGGCGTTTCTCAGAAAGAGGGATGGATTTTCAAGGGAAGGGGAGGAGGGGTGAACTCAATTTCGAGTACACGAGGATTTTTTGATGTTTCTCTAATTTAAATAGTGTATCTTTGAAACTGAAAAGGTCATGGTAAAGGTTCCCTTATGAGCAAATCACGCGAATACTTCAAGTAATCTTGTCGCCCATTTATTCTTTATAAAATAAAATCTATAGGAATAATATGGCCCGTGAATGCAGCCCATTGGCTCATAAGACCCATAGCTGAGCTCATTCCAATCACTCACAGTGCGAAAGCATTGCAAGCTTTGGCTGTAAAAGACTGGGGAATAACTGAAGCGACCGTATATGGAAGTATTTTATACAACATTGTTTGTAGCTGCTTACTTATTTTGGTAATTTTTATTATAATAAAAAAACAAGAAAGATTTGGAATAAAATAAAACGAAAAGATAATTAAAATTACGAAAATTAACGTCGAACTTATTTCATATGAACATCGTGTAAAACAGCGACAACAAACAGGGCCTATTGTCACGTTTACTAAGTGGCTAAAAAGCTCAAATATTACTTTTCGAGCCTCATTTTACTGTTAAAACTTGATATTTCACTATGATTGAGTAAAATCAAACAATTTCTAAAAAAAATTTAACACGTTTACGAATTCATCGACGAATATATTTGTATTTTTGGGTAGTAATTATTCTTATCAGTTTCATCATGTTCACAATCGTAACAGGATTTCTATGTTTTGTGGGTATTTATTGATGTTCAGTTAAGTATACCTACTCGCAAGCATGTTGCAATTCAAAACAAAGTGAACAGGTTTTGAAACTTTGGTAGAGCTGCAATACCATCAAAGTACATACAAATTACATACTGGTTAATTTGTTATTATATCCCAAATACACGTATAGAATAGTATTTTTTCTGACGGGATTTACGTATATTGAGTGCAGGAGGGAGGAGAGGGGAGAGATGGGAAAATAGCTTATACCATTCGTACTATCATTTTCTACAGTTCATCAGGCGTGTTAGTGGATTAATCATTTTAGCATTTTTGTTAGCTTTTCATTATTAGGTAAGTACACATTAATTAGAGTTAGTTTGTATGTTTTGGAAAATTTTTTCAATTTTTAGAAAAAACGAATTTTAAGAAAGTTTAATAGGTAGCCTAATTCCCATTTTTAAAGATTTTATCTTTATTGGCCTAATTTTCCAAGTCATATTGACCGTAAAAATCAGATTATTATTCATATTTCCTTCGGATTTCGCTTCAAAATGAAATATATTCGTACGTGGGACTTGGTGAATTTCCTTCATGGACCATTACCTACACGTAAAAAGGCTCATATCGTTGATTTTTAGCCTGGTTTTCATTGACAATATTACATAGAAAATCAGGCTAACCCGTTTTGTGGTCCTAGAAGACCATTACCACCATTTTTGGCAATGTCAGATAATTATTTTTTTTTATCATAATTTTTTTCCCTCGAACAATAAAATCATTTACTCTGCTCGATACTGACCTAAATCACTCCAACTCGGTCAATCGACTCAGTTTCGTAGCGGATTAGATTCTAAATTTTGGCGAGGGGGTGCTGAGGGGCCAAAAACGCAAAAAACGCAAAATTATTCAATTTTGAGCCAATCGATAGAGAATTCAAAGTTGTATAACATATCAAAAAATTAACCACCAGTCAATTAGGTGGGTAGATATCAGGTTTTGATCTTGAAAAATAGGCTGCCTCCCCCATCAAATTGACCTAAAAAGTTGAAATTTGATATGTACATTTAGTAGGGGCCCTAGATGTACTTTTTGGCGGTTTCAACTTTTCACGATGAACGCACTTGCTTAACAGCACCAAAAATGAGACTAATATCATTTACTCGGCTTCATACTGACCAAAATCGCTTCTATTCGGTCAATCGACTCAGTTTGGCGGCGGATTAAATATATATGAGTGAGGATGACCTTGGGTCAAAATTCAGTTGCGCTCAAATTTGGGTGAGGGGGTGCTGAGAGGCCAAAAACGCAAAAATTTTACCTTTTAACGCCAATTGATAGAGAATACAAAGTCGTATAACATATCCAAAAATCAACCACCTAAGTCAATTAGGGGGCGAGATATGAGAGTTTTCCCTCTTTTTGACCTTGAAAAAAGGCTTCTTCTCCCCTATCTCCCCACCAAATTTAGTTAGGAAGTAGAACTTTGGTATGTACATTCAGTAAGGAGCCCTAGATGTACCTTTTTGGGATTTCAACTTTTCAGCCTTACTCAAAAGTGTGTTTTTTTATCTGTTTTTATTTTTGAAGTTTTTTTATGTTGATCCTCGCACAACTCTGCTGAAAATTGAGCTAGGAAGCTGAGATTAGGTACGTTGTGCCTTTTGGAGGTCTCGACTTTTCAGCCCTACTGTACTTCCACACAGTCCTGAAAATGCATTTGGACATGGATATGTCTTAAGTTTGGGTGTCATTTTTTGAAAAGTGCAACGTTTTTGATGCAATGTTTTGGTGTGACGTTTTTATTGCAACGTTTTTGATTAGTTTGATAAAACTCACGATGAAAGATTAGCATTGAATTGAAAAAAAAGTAAAAAATGATTATGAGTGACTTTTGCAGTTTACGTTAAAGTGTTGACATGGATGAATAATTAAAAAAAAAATAGAAAAATTAAAAAATTAAAAACTAAGCAAAATAAAACGTAAAAAAATTTTAAATAAGCTAAAAAAATAAAAAATATATAAAAATTTGAAAAATAAAACTTATGACTTTTGCACTTAACGTGGAAATGTCGACATAAATAAAAAATAAAAAAATTGTAAAAATTAACGAAATGAAAAAGTTAAAAAGTAAAAAAATTAAACAATAAAACCAAAAAAAATTGAAAACTTGAACATGGATGTATCTTAGGGGTGCGAGTCATTTTTTGAAAGTGTAACGTTTTTCAGCTAACATTTTTGATTTTTGATTTTTAATTTTATAATTAATTTATTCATCTATTAAGAAGGCAATATTTCTTTTAAATAAAAAAATCATGAATGATTTCCGCTCCTTATGTTGAAATGTCCAATTTGAGTAAATATAAAAAGGTACTAGTGAGTTGGTGGTGTACGTTTTGGATGAAATGTCAAATGTGAACTGGAAGTAAGAAGAGTAATGGTTGATTTGATGATTTCATTTACCTCTCAGACAAAAGAGTAATGATTTATTTTGGCATTCTATGTTGAAATGTTTAAGTTGGATAAATGTGCAAAAAAATTTGTGAGAAGGTGGTGTGTATGAATATGTTACACATCCATGATCTAGAATTCTTCCCTAAAAGGGCAAAATGCTCAAATTTTTTTGGTAATTTTTTAATTTTTAGAGCTTGTTCCTCGGTTAACTCCACCTCCAAATCAGGCTAGGAAGTTTGGCGAAGTCAAATATTTATTTTAATTTTTTTTATTCTTGACACCCCCTCCCCAACTAAAAATTATTTCCTTAGCTCGATACCGATCAAAATCGATAAAATTTAAGAAACAGGCTTCATTTGGCGTCTCATTTTATATTCTGAAATGGGGGGCTTGACTTATGGTCAAAATTCAGCTGTTCCCAGATTTGGGGGAGGAGGTACTGAGGATCTGGAATCGAAAAAATTGTTCCTTTTCAAGCCAATCGATAGACAAGGTAAAGTTGCCCAACATATCCAAAAATCAGCCTCTTGGGTCAATTAGAAGGAGAGATATGAAGGTTTTTTCCCTTTCTGACCTTGAAATAGAGCTGTTCCTCCTGTATCTTCCTTCCAAGTTGAGCTAGGAAGTTTAAATTTGGTATACGCACTTAGTAGGGCCATAGATGCGCTTTCAGGGGGTCTCAACTTTTCAGACCCATTCCTCCCTAGTAAAGCCCCGAAATATGGTTTTTGGGCCATCAGCTGTATGTTTTAAATCTGCTCCTTGTATAATTCCCCTCCAAATTGAGCTATGAAGTAGAAATTTGGAATGTAGATTTAGTATAAGTCTTAGACGTACCTTTTTTTGACTCCTTCCCCCCTCACAGGCTCGAAAATGTTGGTTTTTGGTCGATTTTTCTCATTATTTGAGTGTGTTCCTCGCGTATCTCCACTCCAACTGAATCTAGATGGTTGAAATTTAGTATACAGATTTAGTATAAGTCTTAGATATATTTTTTGGAGGTTTTAGCTATTCACTCTAATATCTGCTAGTACCTCTATCACTGTTCAAGAAAAAACATCGCAGAGTTTTCCTTTTAATTCTATTCTATGAATGGGAAATTCGAATATCTTATTAATTCAAGAAAATCACACTCAAAAAGCATTGCTTCTTTTCTGTGATTAATTTTAAACATAATTTTACCAACCTAATCACTCCCTCTCCGATCTACCTGTCTATCCTGACAAAGGTTAAAACATGGAGCTAAGCGTGCTAAGTTCGCAAAACAACGAAGAGAAAATGGCAATTCGAATACGAAATGCGTATAAAAAATACAGTGCCAAAAACATGGTATTGAACGGGCTCAATATGACTGTACCAGAAGGATCTATGTAAGAGTAATGGAAACATTTATTCGAGAAATTTATACGAGTACATATGAATAACCAAATGTTACGTATTAAATAGATACGGTTTATTGGGACCAAGCGGTTGCGGTAAAACTACTCTTTTAAAATGTATCCTGGGCAGGATGTATTTAGATTCTGGTGAAATCGAAGTATCAGCCAAAACATCATCTGATATCGGATATATGCCTCAAGTAAATCGTCCATTAGGTTCTACATTTTCACGAGGGATAAGCGTTCGAGCCATATGTTTATGATTTAACTTATGGTAGATGGAAACACACACTCATAGGTAGTACAATCCTTTTTAATATGCTTAGGAAGTAACACTGTATAAAGAATTGAGCACTTCGGAAATAATGATTTTTTATGGAAGAATTTTCAATCTAAGTTATGAAGAAAATGAAAAACGAACAAACAACTGGGTGCAATTTTTAGAGCTACCAGACAAATATACGATAATCGAAAAATTAAGGTAAATAGATTTTATCTACATCTACATAATTGAATTTCGCAATTTACGTATAGAAAAAGAAATCACGTACATACCATGCGTTAATTTAGTGGTGGGCAACGGAGAAGAGTCTCCTTTGCAGTGGCACTGCTTCACAATCCTCAATTACTAATACTGGACGAGCCCACCGCCGGTGTCGATCCTTTGATTTCTGAAAGGTAAAATTTTTATTATTTTCTTCTATCAATGAAATAATACTTCGAGTAAAAATCCTTGTTTCCCTCAAATTTTTACAACTATAGTATATGGAATAGACTTGTGCATTTGGCTGAGAATGAAAATAAAACCGTAATTATTACAACTCACTACATAGAAGAAGCTCGTCGATCTCATACAGTAAGTTCGATTATGCCAGGAAAATAACGCACATCTATTTAATGTAGATTTAAAATTGACACATAAGTATTTATAATACTTAAGTAATATTAATACAGTTAGGTTTAATGCGGAATGGAAGACTATTAATCGAAGAGTCTCCATCTCAATTGATGAACCGGTACAATACGTCCAGTTTAGAAGACATCTTTCTGCAGCTAAGTCAACAACAATTTAACGATGAAAGACGAGCATCAAACATAAGTGCTAGCGGAATTAATGACGTAGGTAGTATGTATCATTAGTCAAGTAGTAGTAGACCTTGTGTACCATGTACCACAACCTAAAAGTTTTTCATAACAGTATTACAACTCTCATTTAAAAATTGATAATTTTAAATTTACCTCCTCCACCCCCTAGAAGCGATATGAAAATTGCAACCATATTGGGGCTACATTGAGAAGGTAAAATTATCCAGATTTTGATATCCCACTCGAAAATATTTGCTATTTTGAATTTTCACCCTCCTTCATACAAGAATTTTTTTTCAATTTAGTCATATCAACGCCGAATTCGGAATTGTAAGATCAAATTTCCTGTATTTTGAGATCGTTTTCTAAATTATTTCCAATATTCATTGGTTTGCAAGGAAGAGAAGAGGGCAGACATATCAGTCGGCTTGATTTTAAATGATGTTTCTCCTCTCCACAGGGGTCTCAAAGGGTTTACGATTATATTAGTATTTTATACGTAATTAAAAAGTCAAATTATGAATATTTCGATATCCCACTCAAAATTGTTATCAATTTAGAATTTTCCACTTTCACTTTTGAGGGTCCCATATAATTTGAAGTTTGAATGAGTGAAAAATAAGTTCAGCACATTTAAAACTATTTCGATTTATGAATTTTTTTCAGCTAAATTTATTCTCATATTGCATGTAGCGAGTGGGGGGTGTTACATCTGCGATCCTAGTGTCCTTATACCAGAGCTGAAATGAGCAGGGAGCAATACGAATATAATTAAAATAATACGATTATAAATTTTAAAAAAGTCAACGCAAATGCTAAGCGCAGAAGGGTGCAATGAAGCTAAAAAGTAAACACTATCAAAAGGCATATCTAGGACTTGTACCAAATCTACACACCAAATTTCAACTTTTTAGCCCGATTTGGAGCGGGGGGAGGGAAGATATGCAAGGAACAAACTCAAAAAATAAGAAAAATCGATCAAAAACCCCATATTTTTAGGAGCTGTGAGGAGGCGCAATGGGTCTGAAAAGTGGAAACCCTCAAAAGGCACATCTGTGTCCTCTACCAAGTCTACATACTAAATTTTAACTTCCTGGCTCAATTTGGAGGTAAGATAAAGGAGAAACAGCCCTTCTTCAAGGTCGAAAGGGGAAAACCCCTCATATCCCCCTTCCTAATTGACCCAGGATGATGATTTTTGCGTACATTACACAACTTTAAATTCTCTATCGATTGGTTTAATAAAGAAAAATTTTTGCGATTTGAAACCTTTAAACCCCCCTCTTCCAAATTTGGACACAACTGAATTTTGACCCCAGATCATCCCCACTCCAGAATATCAAATTCGCCGCCAATTAAATCCCATTTCCCAAGTTGATTGATTTTGGTCGATATCGAGCTGAGCAAATAATTTTTGGTTTCAAGGGGAAAAAACCAGAAAATCAAAAATGGTCGTAATGAGTCTTCTAGGACCTCAAAACAGATTTTCATGTTATTCCTCCTGCTCCCACCACCGTCCCTGTCTACTGAAGTTCGATAGACCGTAATAGCCTGGTTTTGATTGACAATATGACACAGAAAATCAAGCTAAAAACAAACAAAAGGTGTTGGGAAAAGAATATATTTTGGATTCATGGTACACGAGTCTTACCCATTTTCGTGACAAATGTTAAATTTGTTTTTGAACTTGTTCATAGACTAAATCCGAATCAGCACATCCTACGTCGAAATGTAAACCAAAGTTGACCCTAAGGCAAACTTTTAAATGCTCCGGAACAACAGTAGTCGCTGTATTGGCAAAAAATTTCTATTGGATGAGAAGAAATAAGATGTAAGTCGTTCAATAGTATCTGATATATTTTGCAAATTTCACCTTTCTTAACACTCGTCAGGATCTCACTTCGAATTCCGCACATAGACTTGTGTGGATTATCAGTTTCATTCGCAATGACATGGAAAACTTTTCAAAAAAAAGTCCTGCGCCATTTCCATTGGTCAAAGTCAACATGATATCTTTCAAATTTGAGTAAATCTGATAAGCAGGTGAAAGCGAAATCAAGACGCAGACCGCTTTCAGGCTTCAAACTAAGAAGACCTCGTAGAAAGTGCTCCTTCCTCTTGAGTCCAATTGCTCCCAACCTATCCAGAAGTCATTAGTCATGTTTCGATGAATTTTTATGCAATCAGTATGAAGCTGAACAGAGAATTTTACGGTCTTTATAGAGAAAGGGACAAGTAGAATAAAAAATAACATACATGGACATGCCAAAAAATTTTTTAAATGAAAATGAGCTTGTTAGACAATAAAGTATAGTAGATCATTAATATCAATTTTTAGCCTGATTTTTTGTGTCATATTGTCAATGAAAACCAGGCTATTACAGTTTACCAACTAATAGTGGTGGTGGGGGGAGGGGGTGCAACAAAATCGGTTTTGACGTCCTAGAATACCCTTACAATTGTTGAAAATCTGTGAAAATTGGTTAAAAATTTGTTAATAATTGGATGAAAACTTGATAAAAATGAGTTAAAAATGCAGAAAATAAAACAAACCATAAGAAAAAGTATTGGAAAATAGGTAAAAACTGGTCAAAAGTCAGTGCATGTTGTTAAAAAAGAAGTGAAAATGTAACAAAAAAAGGGGTAAAAATCGCACAAAATTACAAATTTGACAAAAATCAGGAAAAAGTTGAGAAAATTAATGAAGAATTATTCAAAAAAATTGAAAAATAAAAGAAAATTGACCAATAATATGAAAAACATTGTTAAAAATTATCGAAAATTGTATAAAAATTACGAAAAAATGTTGAAAAAATAGATGAAAATTGACCTAAACTATGAAAAAAATAGTTCAGAATTATTGAAAATTGAATAAAAAATGCAGAAAATTATACAAAAATTGTTAAAAATTATTAAAAATTGCGTTTGTCAAAAATTTATTAAAAATACAGTTTTTTATGGTTTTTGATCAATTTTCTACATTTCTTACTCATTTTGGTCAATTTTTTACTCAATATTGGATGATTGCGAACGATCTTTTTCATAGTTTGGCCAATTTTTCATTCATTTTTTAACAAATTTTTCGTAATTTCTGATCAATTATCGATGACTTTTCACAATTTTTTTTAATAATTTAGGTCAATTTTTTGCTTTTTTTGCTCATTTTTGTCAAATTTTTTACTTAATTTTCAATGATTTTTTAAAACAATTTTTGGTTCATTTTCACCATTTCTTAAATATTTTTTCGTAATAATCGCTCAGTTTGCTGGATTTTCAACTCATTTTTGTCAACTTTCAACCCGATTTTCATTGATTTTCAACAATTTTTTAGCCTGATTTTCTATGCCATATTGTCAATGAAAACCAGGCTATTACAGCCTATCGACAAACGGTGGTGGGGGGGGTGAAATACCAACAAAATCCATTTACGGGTCCTTGAAGACCACTAAAACAATTTATGGCCATGCCAGATATTTATTTTTATTTTTAAAATTTTTTTTCCTCGCACATTAAAATTGTTTACTTTGCTTGATACGGACCAAAATTGCTCCAATTCGGTCAATCGGCTCAATTTGGCGGCGAATCAGATATAAACGAGCCGGAATGACCTTGAGTCAAAATTTAGTTTTGCTTCATTCTGGAGAAGGGCGTGCTTGATAGAGAGTTTAAAGTTGTGAAATATACCCAAAAATCAACTTCCTAGGTCAATTAGGAGGGGAGGTATGAGGGTTTTCCTCCTTTTTAACCTTGAAAAAGGACTGTTCCTCTTCCTATTTCTCTAGCAGAATGAGCTAGAAAGTTGAAATTTGGTATGTACATTTAGTTGGGAACCTACATGTTCCTTTCAGTCACATTAACCCCCCCCCCCTCTCCCCCTCCAACAGCTCCAAATTTGTGGTTTTTTGGTTGATTTTTCCCAAATTTTGAGTTTATTCCTGGCATAACTTCTCTCCAAAGTGGAATAGGAAGTTGAAATTAGGTATGTACAGTCAGTATGGACCATAGATGTGCCTTTTGGTTTTTTTAACTTTTTAGCCCCATTTAACCCTTCTTATTCTCAATGCTGATTAAGAAAAAAGCATCGCTTTGCGATACTTTTTTCAATTCTCATGATTGTAATACGTTACGAAAATCAGACTGACAATGCATCGCAAAGCGATACTTTTTTTTCCATTCCACGCAGTAATTCTCCTAACAACAACCAGTACGCAAATTTTTTTACCAAGCTGTAAACGAAGTTGCTGTATTGTGATTGCAACGAATGTAAGAAACACCATGAAAAAAACAACTACACTCATGTAAATTTACGTTATAGAATTATGATATTCGTACTCCTGCTGCCAGTTTTGGATACAGCAATATTTACTTCGTGCTTGGGAAACAAGCCAATCGGATTAAAAATAGCTGTCGTGAACGAAGAATTACCAAAAATTTCAGAGTGCGAAAAATTTCCATCCAGAGGTTGTAATTTCTCAGTGCCAATCAGTTGCAGATATTTAAAGAAAATGCAACAAAAAACATATAAATTTGTTAGTACTCGTAAAATGATTCCAGCATTGATTATACTTTTCGTACCATCAGGGTGCATCATACGAAGAATTTAAATTACAGGCTAAATACGACGACCTTGATGCGGGTAAAAATGCAGTTAAAAAGAATCGAGCTTGGGGTTTGTTGCATATTCCGCAAAATTATACTAATTCGATACACGAAAGATTTATGCAAGGAAGACGAGCCAGTAATGCTTCCTTAATATCTAGCCACGTTCAAGTTTGGATAGATATGTCTAGTAAGTAACTGTTTCATGTTTCCTAAAAGGGATTTATTGCTTCAAGTTATCTTCACTTCGTTTAGTACTTATTTTGAGTCCAACCTTTCATCGACGTCGTCATATATTTTAGAACAGTCGACTTGTCCGCAGATGGACGAGATTGCTGAAGAAAAGTTTGAGGTATTAATGAGTTTATTCCTCGGTTTTGCTTCATTCTTTCTCACAAATGGTGGGTATCGGAGTACCTGTTTGTGTAAGCCTCGTTTCATCCATCTTTTTACGTGATTTTTCCATTTTTCGAAACCTAATTTTCCATGCCATATTGCCACAGAAACCCTGAAATATTACGATTATCAGCCTAAAACGGATGTAAGAGGGAGGAGGAAATATTACCAAAACCCTTTTCAAGGTCCTGAATTACCATTAAAACCATTTTTGGATACCCCAATGATTTATCTCAACATTAATACGATTGTTGGGAGTGACAGATTTTCATCATTAAATTTCTATACTCCCCCAACCGGAGACTGACATCATTAATTCAGCCATTAGGCTTAGATTGGCGTTGAATTACATGCACATTAGTATAGATGACCATGAGCTGAAATTCAAGAATGTTCTAAATTTAAACAGGAGGAGGAGAGGCGAAAAAATCACAAACGTTCCTTTTTTTAAACAATCTATATAGAATCAAAATCTGTACGATATACCCAAAAATCAGTGAAGATTTTTCCGATTTTTGACCTTGAAACACGATGGTTCTTCCCAAAACTCCACCCCTAATTGAGCTAGGAAAGTAAATTATGGCACGTATGTTTAGCAGACACCTCAGATGTGTGTTTTGAGAGTTACGACCCTTCAGCGACAGCCGCAAAAAAAAACAAACAGTTTTTTGGCTGGTTTTTTGAATAATTTTTTCAATGTTTTGAGTTGATTCCTCAGCTACCGATCCTCAACCTAATTTTAAACTAAGAGGCTGAAATTTGGCGTGTACATTTCGTCAGGGTCCTAAATGTGCTTTTTAATGGTTTTGATTTTTCAGCTCCATTATACCTCCTCATAGACTCAAAAAAAGTAAGATCTGCAAACAGCGCAATCACAATAGATGTGAAATGACCTGAAAAAGATGTAAAAATTCAGTCCCTTGACCCAATTTTTAAGAATTGTAAAACATACTGCAAGCTCAAAAATTCTCAAAAAATATAAACAATTTTTTTTTAATTTTTTTTTTTTTTAAATTTAATCATTATACATATTTGAACTCAAAATAATCATTGTTGGGAAATTTTTGCCATTTCCCCTTTTGCAATGGGGTTTTAAAAAATGTTAATTTTTGCGTTTTTTCACGATTTTCTGAAAAACTATGAAGAAAATTTTGTTTTAGAAACGCTCCCCTCCCCCATATGGATTTAGGATATTAATTTTACATGATTAAACGCAAAATTTTAATAATTTTACCTCCCATGGACAGTACTTCAGGGGTTCTTAAAAAATGGCTTTTTCGTGTTTTTTTTTCGAGAATTTTTTCATATCATTAAAAATTTGTACACTCAACTTCGTCCATCGGAGATTTGTTTTTCGCACTTTTGCCCCTTTTAGAGGTTCTCAATAATTGGTATTCCAACGGACAAAAATGCAACATGAATGGTTTAAAAAAGAAAAAAAAAAGAGTGTAAAATAGACGAAATGTGTCCCTTTTGATGATTTTTTTTTTTTAATTGAGCTGTATCATTTAAAATTGAAGTCCTACATACATTTTAGGAGGGTGTTTCTTTAAAAAAAAATGTTTTCACAATTTTTCGAAAAATCGTGAAAAAATGCAAAAAGACATTTTCAGCCTAATTTTCTAAGAGCGGGGGGGGGGGAGATAATCAATAAAATCCGTTCTTGGATCTAGAAGACCATTAACACGATTTCTAGCCATGTTAGATATTTATTTTTATTTTTATTTTATTTTTTTATTTTTTATTTCATTTTATTTTATTTTCCCGAACATGAAAATCATTGACTCCGCTCGATACCGACCAAAATCCCTCCAATTTGGCCAATCAGCTCATTTTGGCGGCGAATTAGATATATATGAGTGTGGATGAACTTGGGCTAAAATTCAGTAATGCCCCAGTTCGGGGGAGGGGGTGCTGATGAATCAAAAAGGTAAAAATTGCCCCTTTTCAAGTTGATTGATAAAGAATCAAAAGTTGTATAACATATCCTAAAATCAACTTCCTAAGTCAATTAGAAGGGGGATACGAGGGGGGGGGTTCCCTCAGTTTTTAACCTTAAATAGAGATGTTCCTCACCTAGCTCCATTACTCGATTTTTTGGAAATTTTCAAACTTTTAGTGAGTTTTGCAGGTTTGAAAAATTGAGTTGGAGGCCGAAAATTTTACCGCATTCTTTTGACGTCATTTCGCAACTATTGTGACCCCAAGGTTTGCAGGGATTTTCAAAAAAAGCAAAGATCAGCCCACTCTAGTGTGCATCTGCATTATCTACAGGAGGGGAGTAAATCCTTCCGAAATATCAGATTTTCCCTCATATCTCCTCTGGAATTGTTTTTAGTACAGAAGTAGTTTTTTTTTATTCTACGCCAAATTTCGAAAAACTTTCAAGCTCAACATTTTTTCGTACAAATCATAGGCGAGGAGTTGTGGGTTTTTAAAAATTTTACATTAAGCTCATAATCGACCTCCTCTTCTCCCCAGCTTAGTGAAATTTGCTTTCAATGTAGTCCAAAGTGTTACCTTTAAAGCGAAAAGTTTCCAGCATCATTTTTGATGCCCTACTCACACCCATTCGGCTCTTAATGTCATCTAAATATTCAAATTTTATTTTCGATATCCGAGTTCAGGGTGCACGAAAGTGGCGATCAGTTCGTGTTTTCCTCTTTTTTGAGCTGTAAAAATTCCAAACAAGGCGTAAAACTTATTCGTGAAAAAAATCCCTATTCCAAATTTTTTTTCAACCGAGGCCCATTTTTAGTTTTGATTTACTGAACTACTATGTTAGTATAAACCTACTGTGATTGGTCCCGCGTATAGACTACGTTATTGGAAATAATTTAATAATGGATACACGAAGAGGATGCGTAGAATTTCTACGGGAATTGTCTTCCGATTGTGGATGGCCATCGAGAATACCAGACGTGCCTGTTCAAGTAAGCAATCCTGTATAGTACAATTGAAACCGCATAATTCCAATTTTCGTTCTTTTTCATGTCAAATACTATATCGAACAATAAATGAATTAAGATTTTCAACATTCACAGATTGATAAAGCAATCTTCGGCGATAATAACATTTCAATGAGACAAAGTGCAGCCGCAGCAGTAATAGCAATGTAAGCAAATCGAGTTGAATACGTATTTATATGTATAGTACTTGATATTTAAATCATCTTCATCATCAGGCTACAATTTTTGCTACCGATGACATTTACCTTTGAATCCACGTTAATGGAAAGACAAACAGGTTCATTGGAGCGAAATTTGATTTCAGGTAAATGATTGTAATAAATACATATGCATGATTTTCCCTTTCAATTGGTGTTTATCTTTCTCACAGGAGTAACAATTTATGAAATAGCAAGCGCGCACATAATTATCCAGTTTCTCATATTGAGCGCACAAAACATCGCCATTATGATAATTGTATACGTTTTATTCGACAATCCTATACAAGTTGAACACGTATTATCGATGATATTGGTAATGTTTCTAACCGGAGTCTGCAGCATGTTTTATGGTAAGTAGATAGATGAAAAATCAATAATCAAGTAATAATTACATGCATTATGCATACTTTGTCGAACGTATCCGAAACGTGGTAAATTGTATCTCTATCTATTACTTATGTATCTTGCATATAGGTTTCTTTTTGGCAGTGATAAGCAACGCCGAGCAAATATCGCTTTTTTTAGGCATAGGAAGTATATATTTAATATTCATGATAATCGGTAAGAGATCTGGTTTTGGTATAGTTGTTAAAAAAAGGTATAAATTCAATTACTAGCGACTTATATGTATAACTTTTAAACAATGTGCAGGAATGATATGGCAAACGGAAGCAATGCATTGGCTAATAAGACCATTCGCTGAATCAATACCGATTACCCAAGGCGCGAAGGCACTGCAAGGTTTGGCCGTTAAAAATAAAACAATAACTGATAATATTGTATACAAAGGTATTCTTTCAAATGTCGGATGGAGTTGCGTACTTGTTTTGTTAACTTTGATTATTTTAAAGAAAAGAGAAGGATTTGGAATAAAATGATAATAAAATAATTACAAGAATAAATTATCAGTCAATTTGAATTTATTTTTAATAAAATGTGTTTATCTACCCACTTACTTATTTTACTAAGATACCTACGAACAGGCATTCCAATAAATATACTGGCTGTTTCGTCTCAATACTACTCCCTTCATACCACAAGTAGAGCAACACAAGTTGGACTCATGTAGTATGGATTGACTATCCGAAACATTGCAGGGGCTGTGCTACAGGTGTTTCAATTATTCAACTTCAAGAAATTTGGAACAATTTTTAAAAAGTTCTAATTTATGAACAAAAAATGGTAGAAATGTCCAGTTTGCGCCAAAATGTCACAAATGCAATGTAGTATTTTTGGTAAAAAAAATTAGGGTCATAGATGGCATGGTTCGTAAAATATGACGAATTTAATGTAAAAAAATTATTGAAAAATTTGAAAATTTTCTAAATTTTTGTTCATAACTTTTTAAAAAGCTCTTTTAAGTGCCCAATTAAAAAAATTTTCTTGAAGTAACAAGGTACCCTCCACCACTTGACATAATTAAATTTTTCCCAACTTGTTTAGATATGTTGAGAAAAAATGATTTTGTTACAATTTTTTCCCATTTTTCTAAAAACAATTTTCCATAGGAATAAAAATTTTAACAAAGCGCTCTTTTTATTGAAATATTCGATTGATTTAGAGAAAAAACATCAAAATCGAGCAACTGTTTCAATAAAGGGATATTTTTTGCCGAAATTTATTTTTCATCAAAATTTTTTGTTTGAAAAAAAGGAAATATATGGAAATTTTTGGCTTTGGTTTAGTAAAGTGAATATAAAAAAATCATCAACTCATTCATGACTGGGCTCAACAATGCCGATGTTCTACTCTAAATTGAATGGGCTATTCAAAATACCATTGATATTTTTAAAACGATCTCATGATTGTCACATAAATCAGCTCCAAAGATAAAATTATCAACTACTGGTAAGTTATCAACTATTGGTAAATTACCGTACTCAATTTTTCTAACTTTTAACATTCACTCAAGTTCGGAAATTGGCAAAAAAAAATTACAAAAAATTGAACAAAAATTAAATTAGCATACCTGATTTATTTTCCTTACTTTCTACGTCGCATTGTCAATGAAAACCAGACTACTACGTATTATAGACCTACAGCGAATGCTGTTTGGCCAAGCTAGATATTTGATATTTTTTATCTCCTCCACCCCCTTCAGCTAAAAATCATTTACTCAACTCGATATTGACCAAAATCACTAGAATTGAGGCAGTAACCTAAGAGTGATTCAGGATTTGATACTTTTGTGTAACCTTGGATCAAAATTCAGTCAAGACTAAATTTAAAGAAGGGGTCCAGAAAGTCCAAAATTGCAAAAATAGTTAGTTTTTAAACCAATCGATAGAAAATTAAAAGTTGTAGAAAATTTCCAAAGAGCAGCCTCGTAGGTCTGTCAGGAGGAGAGATAGGTGGGAAGGGGAGGAAATCTTTTCGACATTGAAAAATGGCTGTTTTATGCACATCTCTTTTCCAAATTGAGTTGGCGGATTGAAATTTGACATGTACATTTAGGAAGAGTCCGAGATGTGCCTTTTGAGAGTTTCAATTTTTCAGTCATATTGAACCAACTCTCCCCCTCCCATTCTCCCCCATGCAATTGTAAAGTGATTTTTCTTATTTTAGAGTTTACTCCGAGTATATTTCCCCTCCTGATTTTCGTAAAATATTAGAAATATGTGGATTGAAAAAATAAAATTTTCAAGTATCAAAATCAGCTATTTTTTTGATATTTTTTGAAGTTTCAATTTCCTGCTCACTTATTCAGAAAGGTTGCGGCTATGACGGCGGTGCGTACTTGAATAGTGACCAATTGCCTAGCTGCGGTACAATTTTTAAGAATTTTCTATGTATAGGAAGGGAGAGGGAAATTTTCGAAGGTTAAAATGAACAATTTCAGCATTAATTTCTGCTGACTTACACAGAAGGAGTGCTGGTAATGCATAGAAAATTCTTGAAAATTGTACCGAGGGTAGTGTTTGGTCACCCTTCAAGTAGACACCACCGCCATACCACCACCCTTCCATAAAAGTTGGCAGAAATTAAAACTGAAATGGCTTTTCCTCCCCCCTCCTACGCATAGAGAATTCTGGAAAATTGTACCAGAGGTAGGTAATTAGTCACCCCTCCAGTAAACATCATCGTCATACCCGCACCTCTTCTGTACAGGAGAGCATTATTTAATAATTGAATATGTTCGGATTGCAATATAATACCAAATTTGATACTTCCCACCTCTTCCACATTTACTTCTAGTACTACTCTAAACATGATATGATCGGATTCTGTACCCCCTGTTCGATTTAACCTTCATTTATGCATACTTGCTCCGTGTAAATTTTCCTAATGCAAATCCCAAGATGAAGCTGATCTTGCTGGCTAACTTCTAGAGCATTTTTTTCAATATGAATCTTGAGTGTGATTCCACACCTCTCTTTCGATTAATCCAAAACAGACAGAATTCGCTATTCGGTTTACTATGCGTCATTTCCGCCTCTTCCTTGCCACTACTTAATAACTGTACACGACGTCAACAAAACAATCACGATCAACAGTAATATTCATACGTACCTACCTACAAGGTAAAATTTTGAAGAAAAAAAACACATAAATTTCAGATTGTTATTCACAAACGAACGGAGATTAAAGATAAGGGATGATGTGTCGCAAAAAAGCTGAGTAAGTATCTGCAAACAAGCATCATATATTAAGCATGAAAACATTAAAAAAAAAAAAATAATAAAAATGCATGAATCGTTGCGTTCGAATAATAAAATAATAAATAAATAAATATACGATTACGTGAGGACGTACAGGACTCTTGTAAGTTACGTATGATTCAATTTTATAATTGGTACACATGGAAAAACACTCAAAATAAAAGTGAAATGTTGTTCGGGTAAGTTGAATTTATTACTCGTGTCAGTATTTCTACAAGCTCGTGTACGTCAACAAAGGAAGCTATAGGTATCTCATGCGTTTTTTCCTTTTTAATTATGTTATTTGACAAAACAATGGAAAATCTTCAACATGATACGTTGATGCGTTAAATTAATGAACTATGTTCGATGGGAAATTAAGATAATATTAAAAAAAAAAAAAAAAGAAAAATAAATGGTAAGCAAGCGTAATGCACAAGATCAAAAAAAAAATAAGCGAACATTCAAAAGAATCGGCGTGCCAATTTATTTTTCAACTCTTTTTGAATTTTAAATATACTGTGCTGAGGGGAAGAGGGTAGGTTGAGCGGAATGTGTTTTTTTTTTTTGGAAATCTGCAAACGATGGGGTCACCATGGTTGCGAAATGACCTTAAAATGAGGTAAAAATTGCAGTTTTCCAATTCAATCTTTTAAACTTGCAAAACTGAGGAAAAATTATATCAAAAAAAAATTATTACACTTATTAATACCCAAAATTGCCATTGTTGGTAAATTTTCACCATTTACTCTTTTTTTCAAAATTTATTAAAGAAAGTAATTTTTTGCGTTTTTTTTTTTACAATTTTCTGAAAAATTACGAAGGCATTTTTTTTTTAAGAAACGCCTTCCCACAATGCTATTTTTTCTAAAAAAAAATTTGGCATCATTAAAAAAATTTTTTCGGTGAATTTTCAATGAAATAGTCCGAGTACAATGACACACCCAAGGGAAATCTGCCGGGGCTATAGCCTCCCTACCTTAAAGTTGAAAAATTTGAAAATTTTGTTACATTTACACCGAATTTAATAGCCAAATTACTGAAAACCTGCCACTTTCTTTATGAAACATCAAAATTTGAAATCCAACATTGGTACCATTTTTTCAAAATTTCGCCCTCGCTGCGCCCGGAATTTCACGTTTAACCTTCTCTTTAAAAGTATCTGGGTACGTGTATGGCCAATTACATTTATATTTGTCCATTAAGATCGATTTTCACTTAGCACATAAAAATGCAGTATAAATAAGTAAAAAATGGGGAAAAAATGAAAAATTGCTTCCGAGGGTCTAAAATAGGACTTTAAATGGCCATTTTTCAGTACTCTTGAAAAACAACTATGGGCTCCAAAAAATTGAAATTTTCCATTAATTCATCTAAAATTGATGTCCTACATCCATTTCAGGAAGACGTTTCTCAAAAAAAAATTCATTTGTAGTTTTTCAGAAAATCGTAAAAAAACCATTTGGGTTCGACCATCAAAATTATCAGATCGTCTTTTGAACCAAGTTTTGGTCGGTAACGAGGCGAGTAAATGATTTTTAATTTTTAGAGGTAACAAAATGAAAAGGAATAAATATCAGATATGGTCACACAAGGCCACAATGGTCTTCTCGGTAGAGCGGGAGTGAAAAACTTTTGGGGTGGGGGAGGTGGGTAACAGACTTATTTTTCGGACTAAATTTTCAATTTTCGACGATTTTTTCACCTATACTTATTGATATAGATATGATTTAGGGCTGGGGTAATTTTCTGAAAATGTGACATTTTTGATTTTTTATTGGAAGTTTTTGATCAACTTCACAAACAAGTGAAAAATCAAAAAATCAAAAACACAAAAAAAATTAAAAAGTAAAAAAATAGAGAAATTAAAAAAGTGAAAAATGTTGAAAATTAAGAAATAAAAAGAATAAAAAAATTTTAAAAATTAAAAAAATTAAAAATTAACAATGCTAAAAATTTTAAACAAATCAAAATAAAAAAATTTTAAAAGTTAAAAAAATTAAAATTAATGTGATTTAAGGCTGGAGATTATATTTTGAAAACATGATGTTTTTGATCAAAAACTGAAAAATGAGAAAAATGAAAATAAAAATAATAAAAAAATTAACAAATAAAAAAAAGGTAAAAATTGAAAAAAAATAGAAAAATGAAAAAATTGAAAAGAAAGTAAACAATGAAGGGGAGAGGAAAAGGAATGATTCACACCCCTCCTTCACATACCCCCTCCCCTTGGGCACTACTTTTAGGACCACAAAACGGATTTCGTTGATACGCCTTCTCCATTTGCTGGAGGTTGATAGACGTAATAGCCTGGTTTTCATTGACAATATAACATGGAGAATCAAGCTAAAAATTTGAGAAAAATCGAAATACCAAAGTGACGATCAGATTTCAGTCACTTTACCGCGGGGTGAACCAACAGATTTAATTTTTTTCGAATCAAAGGGTAGAAGAAAAAATGTTTGAATATTTTTATCCTAATCCTTAATGTTTTATTATCAATGAAACCCGCACTATTTGGAACTGTCGACCTGTGATGGATGCGATGAGAGAGTATCAACGAAATCTGTTTTGGGGTTCTAGAAAATCATTACGACCATTTCAAGACACATCATATTTATTTCTATTTTTCCTCTCAAATACTAACATCTTTTACTCAACACGATACCCACGAAAACTGTTTAAATTCGGCCCATAGATTTAGATCTGCGGAGAAATTAGATATAATTACGAGTGTGGGTTAATCGGGGGCAAAATTCAGTCAAGGGCAAATCTATATGATCGGGTGCTGAGAAGCTAAAATCGCAAAAATTATTCGTTTTCGAATCAGTGGACGGAGAATCAAAAGTTGTTTGTATTATCCAAAAATCAGCCTACTACGTCAATTGGGAGGAGAAATAGGAGTGTTTTCCGTTATTCGATCTTGCAAAGAGCCAATTCCACGCATATTTACCATCCAAATTAACTTGGGCGATTAAATTTTGGTACGTAGATTTATTATGTGTCCTAAATGTGATTTTAGGGGCTTCTACTACTCACTCTCATATCAACCTCCACCTACTTACAGCATTGCAAAGTGGCTGTTTTTGTTCATCCTACGACTGGAGTAATAAAAATAACTTGAATACTTGACGAAAGCCAGACTGAAGAAAACATCACGTTACAATGTATATAATTTTAATTTGATCCCTTTAAAAAATTAAACGCTTCGAGCTTAATTATATAGATTAGGATCGCATAACGTTAATTTTATTATTATTTTTTAAATAACTCGCCTTATTCATTCATGGACGTTTTTAAAAATGATTAAAAAACTATTTACATTTAAATTTATTTTACACTCATTTATTGTAAAAAAAAAAAAAAAAAAAAGTGTACAAAACAACGCGAGTAGAAGCAGGCAGGTAGAGGTACCTATTAAAGTATATTTTAAAGGTTAAGGAAGCACATAAATGCATTCCCATCTAAATTAAGAAACGTGTAAAAAAAATTGGCAGAATCTCGATATAATGTTAACAACTACGTAATTATCGTGGTGATTGCAATTTGACTGGATTTATGCATTAAATATGCCTCCATGTTATGCAACGAATACATAAGGCTAAATACTCGAGTGGGATCTAAACATGCAATAAATGACTTCACCGTCCAAAAAAATAATATGAATTAATTACCTTCAGGTTATAAGGTAAGCTACCATTAGTCTATAGTAACACAAATTTAGTATTAATTATATGCATCTTAACAAGGAAAAAAAAAATTGCAAATAACACAGGTACCATGAAAAACAAAACAGCTGCTTCACACTATTCACTTAGCTTAGTTTGTATCCAGTTTCAATTCGCGAAGTGGTGGACGAATACTGCTTAAGTATTTAGCAATCGTACTTATGTTTTTTTTTCACTTTTACATTTATTATTGGGTAAGTACTAAGTAAGCGACAGTCAGTAAATAAATCAATTTGTGTCCCTTCGGGCATCATTATTGCCAGTGATATTTAATCGCCAATTGTTCTCGTATGCATTTTCCACCTCAAAAATAAAACGCTTCTTAATGCATAGAATTAAATCATCGATCGTTTAATATTACAAAACACTTGTTTAAGTAGGTCCGACTACGATTCTTTTATTGTATAATTCTTTTATGGCTGATAAATTTTTTGTGAAAATTTAGCCATTTAAAAAACGACACAATTTCCGGGATATAACTTTCTGCATAAAATGTGAGATATTCAAACTTACTGATTAAATCTTCGCGTAAAATTAGATCGATGAAAGAACGTAGCGTAGGCATTGAATGAAGGCTTTGGGAAGATAAATATAGATAAATTTTCCCACGTGGAATTTCGACATTATACTTTGATAGTATGAGCATACTACAGAGATACAGACTTGACTAAAATTTTAGACCCTGAACCCTACTCATTTTCAAAGGGGGAGAGGGGGCTCTTTTTTTGAAAAAAAAATCATAATTTTTTTTGAAAGCACTAATTGATGGATTCGTGCAATTTTTTATTATGTTGTACATCTATACAAGAGGCATCTTGGAAAAAAATCAACACCCCCCCTTTCCCCATGATATACCCCAAAAAAGACCTTTTGAAATTTTATTTATTTTTTTTTTAACAAAGATACTGGTTAATCCATCTATCACATATACTTTTTTCAAAATTTCAGTTCATAAGCGCCATGGTTAAAATTTTAAAAAACTTGATATGGGGGGGGGGGGGAGGTTAAACAAAGCTATGCAGGTGGAAGCGTCTTTCGGACATTAGCAGCACCCCCCCCCCCCATTTTGAACTAAGGGTGCGTTACTGATATTGGTATCGTTTTCGCATAAATCGGACCCCCTGAAGACGAATATGAAATCAGATTTTCAGTTCGACCCCAATAAGTACCTCATTCTGAAGAGAGGGGGGGAGGAGGTACTTATCTCATAGGAGTCGAAATGAAAATCCGAATTCGTATTCGTGGTCAGGAGGTTCGATTCATGTGAAAATAACACCAACACGATGATTGTACCGATAAACCATAAGCGGGCTAAGAGCTTCAGGGGGTACTACTATAGTCAAGCTAGGGCTCACGCTAGAGTTTTGGTATTCAGCAAAGATTTCATACCAGAAAACGATACCATCAATTCGATTTTTTTAATGATACATCCAAATTCACTGGATATTTGGTACCACCTCCCATTCAAAACGAGGCATTTAACTGCTTAAGTGAGGATGAGGGAGTGCTGGTAGGGCTCAGCAGAGGCTCCCACAAGAGTTTGACTTCTTGACTATGATTTTCTTGTTTTGCAAGCTGCAGTTATACTGAATATGAAAAAAATTTCAAAATTTTCAGATTAGTCCTGCCTGGCTTTGTTTAGCCCCCCTCCGTTTCAAGTTTTTTCAAATTTTAGCCATGTCGCTTATGAGCTACCTTTTTGAAAAAAAATATATACAATAGAAGGGTCAAGTACACGTCCAAAAATCGCGGTTTCAAAACTGCACCAAGCCAGTATCCTTGCTAAAAAACATAAATAAAATTTTAAAAGGTCTTTTTTGAGGTATATTATGGGAAGAAAGGGGGAAGGAAGCGTTGATTTTTCAACAGATGCCTCTCACATAGATCTGCAACGTAACAAAAAATTGCGCAAATAGATCAATTAGCATTTTCAAAAAATCATGAACGTTTTTCAAAAAAAAATCCCGCCCCTTGAAAACCAGTATACCATTAAAGGTCTAAAACTTTGGTCATGTATGTATCTCGATGGTATGCAATAGGACGGGTCAAACGTTGTTTTTTTTTTAGAAATCGGTAAACAGTGGAATGTCAATCATTGCGAAATAACCTCAAAAGAATGTGATATCAATCTCAGCCCTTTAACTCAATTTTTTAAACATCTAAAACTCTCCCTTACAGTTTGAAAATTTTCAAAAATTCACAAGAAATCGAATAAATAGTTTTTTTGAGAAATTTAGTAAATATTCGAAGCCAGAACAATCATTAACGAGAATTCTTCATCATTACCCTTCATTTCAAGAGTTCTTGAAAAATGCCACATTTTGCATTTTTTTACGATTTTCTGAAAAACCACAAAGGAATTTTTTTTTGAGAAACGCCGCTCTAAAATGGATTTAACACATCAATTTTAGATGATTAAGCTCAATATTACAATTTTATCGCTCCACACAGACCAATTTTTATGATCACTCAAAGAAGGTCTTCTTTCACATGAGGTAATTTGCCAATAGTTGATAATTTGCCAGTAGTTGATAGTTTTGTCTTTGGAGCTGATTTATGAGACAATCATGAGATCGAACAAAAATATCAATGGTATTTTGGATAGTCCATTCAATTTAGAGTGGAACATCGGCATTGTTCTACATTTTTGTTAACTTCGTCCAATGTAGTGATTAAAAAATTCCAAAAAAATTATATATTATACTCCAATATATACGTACTTTTAATAAATTTTGCTTTGAGTTGGGATACCCCTTTTATTAATTATAAAAAAATAGTAAAAAACGTGTTTTGTTTTTGGTATTGATTTTTTTTTAGCATGTTACGCTCAATTTCTGGACCCTCAAAATATATATACGATAGATGACCACCTAATAAACATAATAAAAGAATTCCCAGACACGAGTCCGCCCAAATTTTTTTTAATTTTCTTTTAAAAATTTCAACATAAAAAAAATTGGGAAAATATGAACCGAAAATTTTCAAAAAATTTTCAGTCATAGTACTCAACAAGACGTATAATTTGTGAAAATTTCAAATGTTTTTACTCTTCTTTTCCAGGGATATCGCGCGATAAAATTTCGGAATTTGTGGGGCGATAATTTCGGAAGGGGTGAGTGTAGGGGGTCAAAAATTTTATGGGGATGTTTTCGAAACATAAGTAACATTTTAGCTTAAGTTCGATCTATTTTGGGTCGGAGGCAGTTTTTGACCCTGATTAGGAAAGGCTCTTTATTAAAAATTGAGAAAATGATTTTTCGAAAAATATTTCATCACAAAGTACTCATTTCATCTATTTTAGACTTTCGAATGTAATTTTTAATTTTTTTCTCTTTTTTTAATCATTTATTCTACATTTTCATATGCTAGAATGATAATTGAGAACCACTGAAAAGGACCAAAGTGGAGAAAGCAGATTTTAACTAGACAAAGGCAGGTGAACTCGGTTTATTTTACTAAGAATTTATGGGAAAAAAAATTCAATGATGTGAAAAATTTCTTTAAAAAACACAAAAAAAAACATTCGCTAAGCGACCTTGAAAAAGTCGTCTAGGGCGGATCTAATTAAAATATTGCATTTAGTCATCTGAAATTTGATGTCCTACATTCATTTCTGGAGGGAGTTTCTCAAACAAAAAATCCTTCGTAGTTTTTCGAAAAATCGTAAAAAACGCAAAAATGACATTTTTGAAAAACCTTTGAAAAGTAGGATGATGATGAAAACTTTTTGCTAATGATAATTTAGATCCATTTTTGGAAAAAAATTTTTTATTTGATTTTTTGAAAGTTTTTGAAAATTTGCAAACTTTAAGTGAGCTTTGCAAGTTTAAAAATTGAGTTATAGGGCTGAAATTGTTACCACATCCTTTTGAAGTAATTTCACAATTATTGTGACCACGCTGTTTGCAGATTCCCAGAAAAAGCAAAATTCGACTTGCCTTATTATATGCACCTACCATCAAAGTATCATATCAAAATTCCACTGCAACAAATTTAACTATACTTGTCTCCATATAGCCCTTGAAGCTTTAAATTCTGCTCAAATGTAGATCAGATAAAATTTATTCAGAATATACCTTTTAATAATAACGTAAATGAATGTGTACATTTAATTGTACTTCACACGCTTGGAAGATGCATAACCTATCCTCAACTCCTCAAGATAAAGCAATACGAAGATTATCCTCGAAATAGCTACAACGAATTTATTTTACACTGATTACATGTGACTACAGTACCATGAATACATATTATATACTGTGTAGTAGGTGGGCAATACATGGCAAGTTACAAATCCACCAAACTCGACGCGTTGTGACGTAATGACGCCAGGTGGTCGCTCCGGTGTGTTGGTACTACTTAATAATATGTCTGTCAAATTGTGATCAAGGTCTTTATGAAAATAGCATGAAATCCGCGTACACGACCTGTACCTACCTAACATTTATAGTTTAATCAAATTTTTTTAATTTTCAAAACTAGTGCCAGAGAAAAGATCCTAACAATTCAAAAAAAAAAAGGCTGAACTCATAATCGTGAAATCTGAAGGTTTCAAAATTCATATAATTCATCATTCAAATTAACGCAAAAAATTACCGAATAGTAGAAAAATTCACGATTAAAATGTTTTTAAATGGCCCCAAACACCATATCCAAAAACCGGACAAAATCGGAGTGCAGCATATTTCCCTCCCCCTCACTATGTATATTTAAATCCCTTGAATACGTTTTAAATCAATAACTTCGGATAGATAATTGAAGAGTATTTCCAGCACAGAATAGGCCAAATACACTTGTTCTAAGATTTTTAAAATTTTCTCAAAACATTATTAGGGAAACCTCTGAATAAAATTTTAGAGCCAGAAAAATTTTTTCCACTCCACCCCCTCGCTTTGAATACCAAAAAAAAAAAAACCACATTTTTATGGCGTAAAAACCTATACATTCGCCCTCATTAGAAAAAAAATTATGTTTTAATCCAAATGTTGAGAGTAAAGATGGGTTTAACAATATAAATTTTTTCAAAATTTTTCACCCCTCAGGAGGAGTGAAACTGCCAAAGAAAACTTTGAATTGCTGCAGGTGCGCTCCCTGGCGAGCTACACAGAATTTTTTTCCGCTAAAATATAATACGTTTCGACAATTACAATCTTTAGGAATTTTTTTCAATTTTTTTCTTTGCGAAGGCGGACCATATTTAAAAATTTAACAACCACTCATAATCGCAGTTTTCCTTCGAAATAACAGCCAATACGCCAAAAGTGAATAGAAGTGAAGTTGTTCAGCGTGAAATTTCATATCAGGTTACTGCATTCAAATTTTGCCTAAGGAACATGATTGAAGAATTAGAGGGGGAGGAGGGAGGAGGTCAAAATGTAAACGAGAGGTTTCAAAGAGAAAATAAATGCCAAATTCGTGTTCAGCGTGTTCGAATTAACGGAACTGCATTCCGTTCTTAATAATTATTTTGACCTTTAATACAATATATTTACCACCAAATATTTCATTAAAAAATGAATATCTTTAAACTAATAACAACGCCCAAAGTACGGTATCAATTGAGGTCAAATTGTGCATCTGACTAAATCATCGTATTCCGGCGGTTCGATTTATGCGGAAACGACTCCATCATCGCCAACTAACCTAGGTATTGCATCAAAAGAAAGGCGAGGGGAAGGGTGTCCCAGGGCTTCAAAGCAAGGCCGTGACAGTTTGATTTTAATCAGTTACAATATTTAGACTTGACTTTCTTTCTGTGTCCGGATTTGGGACGAAGTTACCACGAAAAAAGGTGTTTAGGGTGCATAAATGGGCAGATACTCTGGTTTTTAAGCGGCAGTGTGAACTACGATGGGATGAAAAAAATTAACCATACATTTTTCAGTTATTCGATGCGAATTTGAATGGACTAATATTTTTTCCCCAAGAGGAAATATACAAAGGAATTGGTAAAAAAAAAATTAAATCTTCAGTAATCATAATTTTTTCTTCTCGAAGACTGGAATCTCCCCCCCCTCCCATGATCAAAATTATTTACTCGGTCTGACATCGACCAAAATCATTTGTCAAATTTTCAAAAATTCGCAAAAAAACAAAAATAAATTTTAGCAGCAAAAAATTTGGTTTTAGCGCTTTTTTGAAAAGCTCTTTCAATCTAACTTTGTTCAAAGTTAACGCAGACAACTGAGGAGAATTCTTTGCTGGAAAAGATTAGAGGCACAGATTTAATTTAAAAAAAAATTCTCAGGTATTTAGAAAATCGTTTAATTTAATGATCTGTAAAATGATTTTCGTAAAATGAAAGACATACACAAATTGTCCATGTCCATTCCGGATATTTTTTCTTGATTAGTGGCGGGGGGGAGGCTAGGGGAACAGTTAGATACTAGAGTGAATAGCTAAATCCTCAAAAAGCACATCCAGGACACCTATCCAATTCACATACCAAAATTCAACCCCCTAGGTCAATTTAGAGGGAAAATCTGGGGCAGTACAAACTCTAAAAATAAGAAAAACCATATAAAAATTCGCCCTTTTGGGGATAGGAGAGAATAGAAATGGGAATAAAAAGTCGAAATGCCCTGAAGGAACAATTAAGAGTTACATTAAGTCTACATAACAAATTTCAACTTCCTAGCTTAGTTTAGAGAAGGGTTACGCGAGGAACAAACTTAAAAATTGAAAAAAAAAACGACTAAAAAGCTACATTTTCGGGGCTGTGAGGGGGGTACAATGAGGCTGAAACGTCGAAACTCCTAATAGGTGCCTCTAGAAACTTTACTAAATCTACATACTAAAATTCAACTTCCTAGATTAATTTGGAGAGGAGATAGGGGAGGAGCAGCTCTTTTTCAAGGTCAAAAAGGGGAAAACCTTCACATCTCCTATCTTAATTGACTTGGGCGGCTGATTTTTGGATACAATAAATAACTTTAAATTCAGCATCGATTGACTATAGTTTTTGAAATTTCGGCCCCTCAGCACCCCCTCTTCCAAATTTGGGCATAACTGAATTTTGATCCGAGGTCAACGTCACTCCAGAATATTAAATCTATTGTCAAT
The DNA here is from genome assembly GCA_900060175.1 of Ferrisia virgata. Lineage (NCBI taxonomy): Eukaryota > Metazoa > Arthropoda > Insecta > Hemiptera > Pseudococcidae > Ferrisia > Ferrisia virgata. The sequence goes on along the minus strand of FIZR01032596.1, from coordinate 19,437 downwards.
CTAAGCCTGCTGCGCAAATGATTTTTAGTATCGGAGATAAAAAATAAAATAAACATCTGACAAGGCCAAAAATGGTCTGTATTATCTTCTAGGACGCCAAAACGGACTTCGTTAAATACCCCTCCAGCCTGTAATAGCTTCACCTTCATTGTCGATATGGCATGATGCAGAAAATCACGCTAAAGATTATGTAACATTTTTGTTTACCTTTTACAGCTTGGGTTTTAAATCGTAAATCATAAGAATACCTATCCAATCGGTTACCACTATGGAGTTAGAAGAGGTGAGTGTGTGTAATGAAAAAGAACCAGCTGTTACAATAAGAAATGCGTATAAAAAATACGGCAGCAAAACCATAGTACTGGATGGATTAAATATGACTGTACCAGAACGCTCAATGTAAGTATTGAAAATTTCGACGAGGAAAAATTTCTAAAAGCGAAAAATTGAATTCAGACTATTCCGGATACAGATACGGTTTGCTCGGACCCAGTGGAAGTGGTAAAACTACGCTTCTGAAATGTATTTTAGGCAGAATACCATTGGATTCTGGTGAAATATTAGTCAAAGTTAAAACACTTGCTCAGGTCGGCTACATGCCTCAAGTAAGAATCGTTTACTCATCATCTGGGCTGTTCAGAAATAGATTTATATTAATCACTAAAATATTATTTGTAATTTTTTTTTTTTTTTAGGATATAACTCTATATAAGGAATTGACAATTCTGGAATCTACCACCTTCTATGGAAGAATTTTCGGTTTGAGTTATTCTGAAATTGAGAAACGAACAGACGAATGGCTAGAATTTCTGGAACTTCCTAATAGATTCAGAATTGTCGGCGAATTAAGGTGAGTAAATATCTGATTGAAATATACGTTCGATATGGGCTGGAAACGGAATCACGAAATTATGGTAATTTAGCGGTGGTCAGCAGAGAAGAGTCTCCTTTGCAGTTGCTCTACTTCACAATCCTCCGTTACTAATATTGGACGAGCCTACAGCTGGTGTCGATCCTATACTTTCCGAAAAGTAATTAAAATTATTGTTTTTTTTTTCCTGAACAACGATGGTATTCTTACAATTTACAGAATATAATCTTTTCTTTTCTTTCAAGATTATGGGATAAATTTGTACACATGGTAGAGAATGAAAATAAAACAATAATTATTACCACTCATTATATCGAAGAAGCTCGTCGAGCACACATTGTGAGTATACAATAATAAATAAATTTCGATGGTACATGGCCAAGTTGATATAAATTTTACTCCGAATAAATAATCTTCAAGATTAAAATCGATACTTGGAAACAACTATATCTATGTAGATTGGTATAATGCGAAATGGAAAATTACTAGTTGAAGAATCGCCTACTCAAATAATGACGCGGTTCAATAGTTCCAGCATAGAAGATATATTTTTACACTTGAGTCAAAAGCAACAACAACAGCAACAATCTCAACAATCCACGAGCCATTTCGATGAAATACATGACGTACCAGTACAAGATGCCTCTAGAACAAATGATGTACGTATTGAAGTCGTCTTCTGCTTCTTACTTAACATGCTACGCTTTCTTAAAATTAATCGCACTTTTTCTTTTCTCTTGTAGAATTTGACGACAAATACCACACCAAAAAGTAAACCAGCAAAGATGCCATTACAACAAAGTCTTAAATGCTCTAGAGCTGTTGTACTAGCTTTAATGACGAAAACGTTATATTGGATGAAGGGAAATAAACTGTAAGTTATTTGAAAGGAAATAAAGCTGAAGTACACATTCTTCATCTTCAATGAATAGGATGAATATTTTGTATGATCGAAAAATGCTTAATAGCGTATTCAACAAATTTATGTCATCAATTTAAGCATCAACAGTTGACTATCGCCAGTGCACTGTCAACAGTTGACCATCACCAGTGGACTGTTCTGGGCTGCCAACATCTGGATTATGTAATATGTTCGATAAAAAAGTTTGATGCTATGAAAGAAATGCTAAGCAATTTTCAAAATTTCTAATGTTGAACAGAAATCAAGAAATTTTTAAAAGTCAAGTCACTATGGATTAAATTGGCTTCTGCTGGAACTGGAGAAGTGATAACATTGGAAATTTGGAAAATTTCTTTGGTATTTTTTTTAAACATTCAAGTTTTTGTTCAAGATGTTGGTAGTTCTGGTATTGATGGTCAACTGTTGACAGTCTACTGTTGATAGTCCACTGTTAACAGTCAAGATCTTGATAGTCCACTACGGATAGCTAATTTGACAGACCACACTCTACAGTTGACCTTTACTGTTGATGACAAAGTGTTGATAGATCTTGACCATCAAAAGCTGACAGTCCAAATCCTGATGGTACAGATGTTGATGGTCAGCTCTCTGACAGTCCACAGAGGATCATCAACTATTCATGGATCTGGACCATTAGGAGTTAACAGTAAAAATCTTGATGGTGCAGATGTTGATAGTCAATTCTTGACAGTTCACCACTAACAGTCTGGATTTTGATATTCTACTATTGATAGTCAACTCTTTAACAGCCTACAGTTGACCACCAACTGTTGATGGATCAATAATTGACGGTCCAAATCTTGATAGTACACATGTTGACGGTCAACTGCCTGACAGTCCACAATTGACCATTAACTGTTGTTGGATCTGGACCGTCAAGAGTGGACCATCCAAACCTTGATGGTTAACTCTCCGACCATCCACAGTTGACCATCAACTGTTGTTGGATCTGGACCATCAAGAGTTGACAGTTCAAATCTTCATGGTGCGAATGTGGATTGTCCATTATTGATGGTCAACTTTTGATGGTTCACTGTTGACATCAAGTGTTGACAGATCTGTCCTTACTATGACTTGTATTGAAATCTACCCTAAAATAAATGGTTTCACGTAACCCCCTTTCAATAATCCTAAAATACATTCGTACATTACAGAATTATGTTCTTCGTGTTGGTGCAACCAATTTTCAACAGTGCCATATTTAACTTATCCATCGGAGAGAATCCGGTTGGACTAAATATAGCTGTGATAAATGAAGAATTACCTGATATTTCGAGGTGCCAATCGATGCCATTGACAGGCTGTAATTTTACTCAGCCACTCAGCTGCAGATACTTGAATAAACTGCAACAAAAAACATACAAATTGGTTAGGTGATTCGATGTCTATTATAATCATAGGCTAGACATGTAGATATCTTATAGTAAGATACAGTTTGATAAATAAATCCGGTTTCTGTTTCAGACTACATATAAAAATATCAAAGAGGGTAAAATTGCCGTAAAAAAAAATAAAGCTTGGGGAATGTTATATTTCGCGAAAAGTTATACCGCTTCAATCAATGATCGAATCATGCTGGGAAGGAATATTAGCGATGCCACCCTTCAATTAAGTGACGTTCAGATTTGGTTGGACATGTCGAGTAAGTTTGAAAATTTATTCATTGCTAACTATGCCCATGGCGCAGAATTGCTCCAACTACAAGGGATAAGGTTAGTGGTTTTTTTTTTGATTTCTGCCTCTGGTTCTGGTTCAAAAGAGTAGCTCAGAGTTGGAAACAACTTTACAATGCACACAATTACTAAAAACTTGGCGCTTTGGCTTAAAAAAGTAAGCATGCCGAGGTCTGCCCAAGCGAAGGGAATGTGAAAATTTTGGAAAAAATGACATCTTTTATCATCAAAAAAAAAAACTCTTTTTTTAGCAATATTTGAATGATTTACAAATTTTTTTGGACTTGACAGCGCTCAGTACCTAAGCAAGGGTACCAGCAGCTAAGTTGGGAGAATCTGCCCAAAAAGTAATATTTGAAATCAACCGATGGAATTCGGTTCTTATGGTCTAAAAACTATTGGTAAAAATGTTTATCCCGTACCCTTCTCCTACTAATTGTTATGAGCTAAAACATGATTTTCTTAGCCTTAATTGGCAATGACAATTTCCATTCTCGCAAATTCTCAACTAATTTTTTTTATCGCGGGTGGCAGACTATTAGTACAGAAAATTGATCAAAAATTACAAAAAAAACACTGTAAAATATGTACGAATTGACTAAAATTTTGAAAAAAAATTGAAAATTTGCCTAGAATATTTTAAAAATTATTGAAAATTGGATGAAAATTGACCAAAATCAGTAAAAAATGCAGAAAATTGATCAAAACACAAAAAACTGTTAAAATTTGGTGAAAGTTGTCCTAAAGTTTGGAAAAAATCCTTAAAAATCAATGAAAATTCGTTTTGGTAATTTTTGATCAGTTTTCTGCTTTTTGAACCCATTTCTATTAAGTAATTACACACCCGATGATTTTTAACAATGTTTTTCATCCTTCAAGTCAGTCTATTCTCCGATAATTCATTTTGTGAATTTTGATCAATTTGTGCATTTTTTACTAATATTTATTTTTTTTATGACTTCGTGAATTTTTGCAATTTTAATGCATTCATTGGGCATATGATGTTTATGGGTGTGCTTTGAGCTACTGAACACGAATCTCGGTTGAAAATTGACTAAAAATGATTAAAAATCATTGAAAACTGAGTAAAAATGAAAAAAAAAGGGGTAAAAAGTGCAGAAAATTGATGAAAAATTATGAAAGAATGTTAAAAATTTGATAAAAATTGACCTAAAATATCAAAAACATTGTAAAAAAGTATCGAAATTAGGTAAAAATTACGAAAAAAAATTAAAAAAGATATGAAAATTGAACAAAAATATGAAAAAAAATCATCGATAATGGGGTAAAAAATTAAAAAAAACTGACAAAAAATCACGAAAAATTTTTGAAAAATCGATGAAAATTGACCGAAAATGAAGAAATATTCAATTCTGTATAATACCTTTATTTTGATAAACTATTGCTAATTTTTAATTCACCAACATGCCCTCGCCTTCTGGGGTGCTTATGAGATTCAGAATAAAATCCGTTCCGAATGCTGAATCACATCGTCAAATTAAAAATTATCTACTCCACACGAAAATATTTCTAATTCAAGATTTTCCACATTCCTTTCCGGGGTCTGTATGAGATTGAGAGTCAAATCATCTATATTTTGATACCCCACACGAAAATATTGCCAATTTTTAATTTCGCTCTACCACCCTCTTAGGGATTTTGAGTGAAATTAATACTAGATTCGGTATGACAAGGCCACATTACCTATATTTTTATACACCCCCCACCCACCCACCCCATATTAAAATGTTTCCAATTTTGAACTCCCCCCCCATGGCGAGACCATCATGAGATTTAGAATTCAAATAATGCAAAAAATAAATTCTACCCCTTCAACCAGGGGGATATCAATGAAATATTGCATTTAATCATGTAAAATTGATATCCTAGGTCTATTTTAGGAGGGCGTTTCTAAAAAAAATTTTCATAATAGATTTTCGAAGAATCATGAAAAAACGCAACTAGTGGCATTTTTTAAAAGCATTGAAAATGGACTAATGAGGAAAGCTTACCACCAATAACTATTCTGTGTTTAAACAAATGCAATAATTCCATTAAAAAAAATTAAAAATAAAATTTTTTTTTTGAACTTGTCAGTGCTTTTGGTGAAAGAACCCCTCCCCCTCCTTCCCGCCGAAAGAAGTGCACATAAATCCATGCACATTTCATTGATTAAAAAATCTAATCTTATAGATTTACACATTGGCTACCTATTGAAGAGGGATGCAATTTCAGCATGCTTGGAATTCCTGAGGGAATTATTTTCTGATTGCGGTTGGCCTTCCGCAGTCGCCGATCTGCCTATCCAAGTACGTAGGTAGGGAGGGGTATTTGACATTGAACAAAAATATTAATGAATGTTCGCTTAAATATCTATATTCATGTACATATTATAGACAAAAAAAGCCATCCATGGAGATAACAACTATTCGTGGAGGAAAAGTGTGATGACAGCATTAGTAGTGGCGTAAGTATCTGTTTAAACCTACACCTCATAGAATGTAAAGGAATCAGTTATTCGGCTGCTGGAATAAATACTCATCTTTGTTATCACTCATCAGCTTACAGTATTATTTACCGATGATTTTTACACTTGAATCAATATTGATGGAAAGGAAGACTGGCTCGCTAGATCGAACTATAGTCTCAGGTAAAACTTTTACTAACGCAAAACAAAACTAGAAAACTACGCAGGAGCAGCGAAGACTAACATAAATGATTTTTTCTTTGCTTATGTTGTAGGTGTAACGATTTTGGAAATCGCTGTATCGCATATGATTGTTCAATTCGTTACTTTAACCATACAAAGCACTTCGATAATGGTCATAGAATACGTTATATACGATAATCCTTTGCTGGTACATAATTTACCCGAAATAATACTGATTTTGTTTGTATCTGGAGCCTGTAGCATGTTTTTCGGTAAGTATTTTGGTACTATAATTTCAAAATATTCGAGGATGATTTTTAAGTATACGTATTTTTTTTTTATTTTATTGAAGCTTTCCTATTGGCAGTGTTATGCAATGAGGAAAAATTACCCTTCTTTTTGGCCGTAGGAAGTTCTTACGGTGTTATGATATTTTGCGGTAAGAATTTTAGTTTTATAATATTCTCATAATCCTAACATATTCGCACGTATTTATTAGGCTGGGTTGTTTTTGACTTTTATTCGAAAATCGAAACGTAATAGGGCACAATGTTCGTGAAGTGAGGTCAAAAGAACGTGGTAAAAATTTCAGCCCCATAGCCCTTGTAGCAGTTCAAAATTTGAAAACAATTCAAAAAAATGTCATCACAAATAGTTCTAGTACGACTAGCTTTACCCAAAAAGATCATTTCAGACGATTTTTGAATGTGAACCACCTTTATAGAGCCTTATAAAATGTGTCAATTTTTGGCAAATTCGTGTATTTTTATGGAAAATTATTAAAAAATCGGGGGAAAAATTTAGAAAATTGGGGACTTATAGAATGGGAAAGTTATCAATATAATAACCCAACTAGCTCATTTGAAGAAATTTTTAACAACCATCTTGTTCTCAATAAGAGTGTAAAAATGGGTGAAAATATGGAAAAATGAAAAAAAAAAAAAAACGCTTCGCATCGCGATGCTTTCGGAGTCAGGTTTCACTGTTGTTCACGTCCTAGGTCCATTTGGACAGGAATGGTTGAGACTTCCAAAAGGCACACCCTGCATGTCTCCCCGACCTAAAGTTTCAAGGCGCTAATTTAATTAATCGAAAACATTGAAAAAAAGGGGTTTTTGGACCTGTGATGGGATGGGTTAGGGGTAGTCGAGACCCTCAAAAGGCACACCTTGGGCACTACCGTCAACTGCATACCAAGTTTCAACCCCTCTAGGTGAATTAGTACGGCCTGTGCAGACGAGCATATGTCGAAATATTCGTAACATGGTCTAAATGGACCAATTTTATGGGCTGTAATCGATATAGTTGGTTCATTTCTGGATATGCTATAGTTCTTTCGATTTCCTATAGATTGGCAGTGAAATTTTTTCATTTTTCAATTTTTCACCTACTTTTACCCCATCCCCAAAAATGGACCTCCCCCAATTTGGATCATGGACCTTTCGAACTTCAAAAGAAAAATAAAGTCGGCGAGTTTTGGCGAAATTTCAAATTTCCGCATTTTTAGCTGGTATTTGGCGGAGTAATTAATTTTTTACCTTGGCGTAACTAGAAATAAAAAAATATCAGACAAAACGATTTTAATAGTCAGGGTTTCCCTTCGGAAAATCTGACTAAAAAAACAACCAAATGAGAACCTCTGAACAAAGAAGCAGGGGACGGAAAATCGCCTTTAATTGGCTGGATGGATTATAATATTGACAATTTTCACTTTTCATGAGTGCTAAGCTCTCTAAATTTGTTTTCGATTTTTTAACAATTTTTTTTTTTTTGAAATAACACGAATATGCCAAAAATTGGCACATTTTATAAGGCCCTATAAAGGTGACTCGCATTCAAAAATCGCCTCAAATGATCTTTTTGAGTAGAACTAGTCGTTCCAAAACTATATTTTTAATAAAATTCTTTTTTGAATTTTTTTCAAATTTTGAATCGTTTAAGAGTGGAATTAAAATTTCTACAAGGGGTAAGGAGCTTGTTCTTTTGACCCCACTACACAAATATTGTGCGCTGTTAAATTCAGATTTGAAAAAAAAAGTCAATTTATCTAGTTACCAATGTAAAAGGTGTCTTTTTTAAAGAATAATTCTCTGATTTTTGTTTCAATTTTTTTTCCTTTTAAATTATTTTCATTTTATTTTTTTAATTTTCAGGATTACTATGGCCCATAGAAGCAATGCATTGGTTAGTAAAACCTATTGCTGATATTCTTCCAGTTGCCCCTACCAGAGATGCTATCCAATCTTTGGCGATTAGAGATTGGGATATAACTCACACGACCGTATACAAAGGTATAGTTTCAAATGTCGCCTGGAGCTGCGTGGTTATCTTGCTGACGTTGATCATTTTAAAAAAAAAAAAAGGGTTCGCTATAAAATGAGTAAATAAATCACGAAGCTTGTCATTAAACATATTACATCAATGAGTAATTATTAATACAAACATTAAATGAATCATCAGCGTTCGCATATTTTTTGAAATCGAATGCAAAATCTCAATGCTCAGATGGGTAATTATGAATCTGATAAATCCAAGAATATTTCATCGTATACATTATACCGGATGCAATGTGTAACAGGGTCGGCCGGATTTTATTTATTTTTTTTTGAAATCTACAAACGGCGCAGTCATAATAGTTGCAAAATTATCTCGAAAAAATAAGGTAAAAATTTCAGCCTCCAACTCAATTCTCTAAACTTGTAAAACTCACCTGAAGTATAAAATTTTCCCACATTCAATAAAGAATTTTTTCCAAGCATAGAATCATTACACATATTTGAACTCAAAATGATCATTGTTGGAAAATGTTTGCCATTTCTTTTTTTTTTCAGGGGGTTTTAAAAAAACGACACCTTTTACGTTCTTTTACAATTTTTTGAAAAACCACGAAGCAAATTTTTTTGAGAAATGTTCACCTGGAATGGATTTATGACATCAATTTTTAATGATTAAGCGTAATATATTAATTTTATCACCATAAATGATTTTTCAGAGTCACTTAAAAAAGATCTTGAATTTTTTAAAAATTGAGAAAATGATTTTTCGAAAAGAATTTCATCACAAGGGATAGATTTCATCAATATTAGATTGTCAAAGAAAATTTTTTAATTTTTTAATTTTATTTTATTACGCCATTTACAGTGTACTTCTGAAGCTAGACTAACAACTGAGAATCCTTGAAAAGGGTAAAAGTAAGGGAAATTAATCTTAAATCGACGAAGGTAAGTACATCCGGTGTATTTTAACAAGGACCAACGGAAAAAAAAATTTAATGATGCATACTTGAAAAAACACCCAAAAAAACATTCCTTAAGCACCCCTGAAAAATCATTTATGGGGAATAAAATTGATCAGTAGTAAGGGTAGCAGCCATCATCAAAAGCTACATTTAGTATGTATACTAAATCTACATACCAAATTTCAACTTCCTAGCTCTGAATTTGGAGGAGGGCGCGTAGTTATGCGAGGAACAATCTCAAAAAATAAGAAAAATCAACCAAAAAATTACATTTTTGTGACTGTTAAGGTGTCCAATTAGACTGAATAGTCGAATTCCCAGAAATACACGTCCAAGATCTGCATTAAATCTAAGCACCAAATTTCAACTCTCCAGCTCAATTCTGAAGGGAGATAGAGGTGGAACAGCCCTTTTTTCAAGGTCAAATAGGGAAAACACCCCTATATTTCGCTTTCCAATTGTCCCAAGAGGTTAATTTTCGGATATGTTAAACAACTTCAGATTGACCATCTATTCAGCTTAAAAAAGAATACTTTTTGTGATTTTAGCCCCTCAACACTCCCTTCCACAAATTTGAGAAAAACTGAATTTTGACCCGAGATCATTCCCACTCCAGAATATCAAATCCGCCGCCAATCTAGGCCTATTTCCCAAATTTGACCGTTTTTGGTCGGTATTGAGCTGAGCAAATGATTTTTAGTTTTTGGGGCGAAAAAAATAAAATAATTAATTTCTGATATGGCCAAAAATGGTTGTAATGGTCTCCTAGGACCTGAAAACGGATTTTGTGTATATTCCACCCTCATTTGCCAGAAGGTCGATTGACCGTAATAGTCTGGTTTTCATAACAATATGACATAGAAAATCAGGCTAATAAGAAAAAACTAATCGAAAAAATTACATTTTCTGGGTTTGGGAGGGGGGTAGGGAGGGCGCAATGAGGCTAAAATAACAAAACCCTCAAAAAGCGGAATAATAACTTTAAACCTTCTACTTAAATTTGAGGGGTAGATTTTAATGGAATGGTCTTTTTTCAAGATCAATCAGGAGAGGCTAATAAGAAAAACTAATCGAAAAAACTACATTTTCTGGGTTTGGGAGGGGGGGGGGGGAGGGCGCAATGAAACTGAAATGACAAAACCCTCAAAAAGCGCAATCATAAATTTCAACCTTCTACTCAAATTTGAGGGGTAGATTTCAATGGAACAGTCTTTTTTCAAGATCAATCAGGGGGTAAACCCTCACTTCTCCCCCTACCCATTAACGTAGTTGACTGATTTTTGGATATTTCATACAACTTTTAATTCTCTATCGATTGATTTGTACACGAACAATTTTTTCAATTTTTGCCCCTGAAACCCCCTCCCCTTAATTTGAGCATAACTGAATTTTGATCCAAGGTCATTCCTACTCGAAAATATCAAATCTGTCATCAATGCAAGGCCCACTGCCTAAATTTGACCGATTTCGGTCAGTATCGAGTTGAGTAAATGATTCTTAGAACCCCCCAAGATCAATTTAAGAAACAGGTATGTGTGAAACAAAATCAAAAAATGATAAAAGCTTGACCGAAAACTGATTTTGCACAGCAGTAAGAAGATGCGATGAAGCTAGATATTGAAACCTCCCAAAAAGGCATATTTAAAACCTGTACTAAATGTACGTACCAAATTTTAACCAGCTGGCTCAATTTGAAAGGGAGCGAGGAAAGAAGCTGACTTGAAAAAGAATGAAAACTACCAAAAAATCTATTTTTTTGAGACTGTTACACAGTGTATTGAAATAGAAAAGTCGAACCGCCCATAATGGTAATCAGCTCTCAAATGCTATTTAAGAAGGTGGGGGTTATAGGAGGAAGCTCCTACTACCAGCTCAAAAAGAGAGAACCCTCCTATACCTCCTCTCTTAATTGGCCCAAGTGGCTGATTTTTGATTACGTTGTATAACTTTTAATTCTTTATCGATTGGCTTAAAAAACAAACAACTTTTGCCATTTTCAACTCTCAGCATCCCCTTCTCTCAAAACTGGACATGACTGAATTTTAATCCAAGGCCAGTTTCACGTAAGTGATTTCCATTTGTAGAAAAAAAAAAGCAAACTAATAAATACAAATCTAATACGTACAAAAATGATCCTAATGGTATTCTAGGACTGAAAGCGGGTTTTGTTGATATTACCCCTACTCTACCTAACGTAGGTCAATAGTCAGCAATAGCCTTTGTTTTTATTGACAATATGACACAGGACATAGGATGTAGCAAATAACGCTAAAAATGACGAATACTAGGTACTTCAAAAATAGGCAAAATGTGTTTTAACATAACACAGCTGACATGTTACATGTGAAGTCATTTTTCAATACTTGGAATCAGGTGTTTAAATGGATCGTAATACTTAATAAATAAATAAATAAATATATATATATATATATATACACGATGTTGAAAACTAGCTTCTGAAAAGTTAAATAGAATGACGTCAACATAGAAAGGAAGTACATTAGCGCGACGCTACAAGGTACTATTATTTCGTCCACAGCTACATAAATTCATATGTACTATTCACGCCGACCTTACAATGAAAAAAAAATAATAATAAAATAAAAATAGGTATATGGCGAAAAACACGCTTCCAGTACGTCGATTATTCAATTTGAACCGAGTTTAGACTGGTGAAGTGCTCGAGTGTGTTATTTTTTCTATTTTTTTGTTTTCAATTTACAAAAAATATCGTTTTTAATTTGGTAAGTACCAAATAGCTCGGTACTCGGACAGTGCACCATATTTATCTTACAATTAGTTCGCACACGTACAATGTGATCGTCGAATATTCAACAATCTGGAAGAAAAATCGCGTGAATTCATTCATTATGGAGCTACGTGAAATAAATGCCCATAATGAGAAAGAAATTGCTGTTAAGGTTCGAAATGCACATAAAAAGTATGACAGTAAAACCATCGTAATGGATGAATTGAATATGACTGTACCGGAAGGAACAATGTAAGCACACATGTATTACATACACTTGAATGAAATTTTTTCGAGATGTACCTAATTGAGTTCTACATACATCTATTGAATATAGATACGGTTTACTAGGGCCAAGCGGTTGTGGCAAAACCACTCTTTTGAAATGTATTCTGGGCAGAATAAAATTGGATTTCGGTGAAATTACAGTCAAAGTAAAAACTCTAGTTGATGTCGGGTATATGCCTCAAGTGAGCAACATAATACTCGTAATTTAGCCCTGTAATGTAGACTTTATTGGTTGTAACCCGATCAAAATTCACGTAAAGTGTACTCATGAACTTCCCTAAAATCCATGCACGTTTTCATCCCTTTTTGATACGTGCAAGGGAGGAGGAAATTTTGTTTTTTTGGCAATTACTTCCTAAATAACGCACTTGAGGAAAAAATGTTGAAATGAAAGTTGTAGAGCTTTAAAAAACGGACATTTTTACTTCTTTGACTTTTTTCTCTTAGGGGACGTGCAGAGCAGCTAGGGTGCTCAGAAAAAATAATTTTTTAAAATCTCCAATTGACACGAATAAATCTCAAAAATCTGCTTAACTCATTTATGATAGTATTTTCTTTGCTTAGCACTTCCCACTATTATTTAAAGTAAGAAAATTTTTGGATCGTCGAATTTTCTCAAATGGGTGTGGGGGGAGTCTACCCTTCAAAAATTTGTAACTTTCTCAAGAGATAAGTCCGTTGTGCTAAGAAATACGAAAAATTGGTTCAGACAAATATTATAGAGCTCTAAAAGACAAACATTTTCGTTTTTTTTTTACTTTTTTCCTAGATGGTCGTAGAACGGAGCTATGACGAAAACAAACAAAAGTGACACTTAAAAATTCCCTTAAAAATAAATATTTTTCGCCTAGGCGAGTCAGGCATAACTTCTAACGAGCCGGAAATTGACTGAATCTAATACACGGGTTTTTCTGGTCGTGGAATTCGATTTCGACAACTATTTGAGCGTTGGACCCAAATTGAGCTTCTAAAGGGGAGATTAAAATTCAAAACGTGACAAATTTTGAACATTGTTGTCAATTTATTAAGCTCCAAAATTATCTTAGACCATAACAGTTTCAAGATTCCGAAACAACACATTGGAAAACCCACATATCAAATCTCATACCCATTTGTACATTTTGCAAAATTTTGAAATTTCAACACCTCTTTTTCGGGCTCAATTTGGGTCCAAAAGTTGGAAACTCTCATTAATCTAGAACAGCAGAATTCAGACTTTATAAGATTGACCACATTTTTCAGGAAATGGAACAGTCGCACATTTTACTTATTTTACATAGTAATGAAAAATATTATACAAGAAAAATGCTACTAAAAGTGAATTAAGTAAGCAGATTTTTGAAAATTATCCGTTTCAATCGAAGATTTCCAAATATTATTATTTTCTGAACACGCTAGCTCCTCCCCACGTCCTCCAGGGGAAAAAAGTCAGAGAAGTAAAAATGTTTGTTTTTTAATTCTCTACAACTTTTGTACCCAAAATTTCCCCCCTAAGGGCGTTATTTGGGAATTAATTGCCAAAAAACCAAACTTTGCTCCTCTCTTGCCCACCAAAAGGGGCTCAAAATATGCATGGATTTTAGGGAAATTCTGCTTTACGTAAATTTTGATCGGCTTCCGGCCTAAAATGATTGTACTAAAAATCCTCAGGCGTAAATTTTCCACAACACAAACCGATGCAATATTTTCTTTTTTTTCCAAGGAAATAACTCTTTACGATGAGTTGAGCATTTTAGAAACAATGATTTTCTATGGAAGAATTTTCGGTCTTAGTTATGAAGAAATTACGCAACAGACTAAAGAATGGATAGAATTTCTAGACCTACCACCGAAATCTAGAATAATCCAGCAATTAAGGTAAAAGCAAGCTTATGTACACGCTGGAATATTGGTGTTGTTAACGATGACAAAACTTTATTTAAAAAATCGATTAAATTGCGGCAATATAGCGGTGGACAACAGAGAAGAGTCTCCTTTGCTGTTGCGATGCTACACAATCCTCAACTGTTGATACTGGACGAGCCTACAGTTGGTGTTGATTCTTTGCTTAGTGAAAGGTGAACTCATTGTTTGAATCGAAAAGTCGTCATTAAAATTCGTATCTAAAATCGTTCCAATAATTAAAACTGCCCTGTCGCAAATCCAAATAAATTTTTTGCACTTTATAATTTTCAGAATATGGGATAAATTCGTGTACATGGCTGAGAGAGAGAATAAAACGCTGATAATCACCACTCACTATATCGAAGAATCTCGTCGAGCTCATACCGTAAGTTTAGTCATCTATGAAAATTATCCAACATCAATAATAAAACGATAGTTTGAACTATACCGCACAGATTGGCTTGATGAGAAATGGAAAAATGTTAGTCGAAGAAGCGCCTTCCCAGTTGACAACTCGTTACAATACTTCGGATTTGGAAGACATATTTTTACAACTTAGTCAACAACAAAACGCAGCTTCGCTCGATGGAGCGAGCCACGAATCACCAAGATGCGACGATGAAATTGGCAACGTAAGTCGAAGTATATAATATGAAATTAAAACTAGCAAGTTCGGGGTAGCGTTGCCTATTTATATCCGATTTTTCTTCGTTCGTAGGGCATTGTATCGCATTCCTCATCGACACGTAAACCGCAGACACCTTTGCAACAAACCCAAAAATGCTCAAAAAAAGTCGTGTTCGCTTTGGCAACAAAAACATGGTACTGGATGAGAAGAAATCGAGTGTAAGTATTTTTATATTTTTTTTTCCTAAGTCGTGTTAAACAAAAAAAAAAAACCATCGCAATGCTTCGTTTTTTGAGTCTGATTTTATTGAAGTAAAAAAGATACGCGAATTATCCATTCATGGAATAAAAATAGGAGCATTTGGATAGATATTAAAATAAATAGCAGAAACTCTTACATACAAAATTTCAATCCTCTGGATCGATTTGGAAGGGAGATATGCGTGGAACAAATTCAAAAAATAAGAAAAATCTTCTAAAAAAATATTTTTTTTCGCGGTCTGCAAGGAGATGTAATGGGAGTGAAAAAAGTTAAAAAACTCCCAAAAGACACACATGCTAAATTTCAACCTCCTAGCTCAATTTGAAGGGAAGCTATACGTGGGACAGGCTCTTCTCAAGGTCAAGAAAGGGGGAAAGCCCCATATCTCCTCTCATAATCTATTTGGGAGACTGATTTTTGGATACGTTGATCAACTTTTGATTTTTAATCGATTGGTTGAAAAATGAAGAATTTTTGTAACATCATTTCATCAGCACCCCCCTCCCCCCTGAAATATGGGCATAACTGAATTTTGACCCACGATTATTCCCACACAAAAATATCAAATCTGTCATCATTCAAAGTCTATTGTCTAAATTTGGCCGATTTTGTACGATATCGAGCTGAAAAAATAATATCAAACGCTGCCAAAAATTGTTTCAATGGTGTTCTAGGGCCCTGAAACGGATTTCTTCAACAACCCCCCCCCCCCTCCGGGCCTCCGGAAAGAAATATCCCAGTTTCCATCGATAATATGACAGAAAATCATGCTCTAAATACCCATAAAATAGTTTGATGGTAAAAAGCAAACATCTCTCATCTACCCCACCAGACTCAGGACGCTGTGACTTTTGATATTGGACATATTCGTGATGTTGGAGTAGAGGTAGAGCCACTTTGAAAACCATCCATAGGCGTGGGAGAGGGCAAACTTGTTGGTAGATATAACTGGACTACCTTCATACAAAAAAGTCAGAAAAAAAGCATCGCAACGCGTTTCTATTTGGGACTGATTTTCCTAAACTAAAAAAGGTATGCAAATTGTCCATTCATGGAATAAAAAAAAGATGGGCATCGGATATTTCTTCATCAGTAGAGACTCCAAAAGGCACAGCTAGGACTCCTATTAAATCTATGTGCCAAATTTAAACCTCCTTGCTCAATCTGGAGGGGAGATATGTTCGGAATAAATACGAAAAATAAGAAAATTTGCCAAGAAAAATGCCACTTTTTCGGAGCTGCGAGGAAGTTGAATCAGCCAAAAGGCACATCTACCAGTGTTGCCAAATCTACCATGTCGAATTTAAACCTCTAGCTCAATTTGGTGGGTAGACAGGAGAGAAGAGCCTTTTTTCAAATTCAAAAAGGCGAAATCTTCCCATATCTCTCCTTCTAATTGACCTGGAAGGCTAATTTTTGTATCTGACATGAAATTTTTCATTAGCTATCGATTTGTTTAAAAACGAACAATTTTTTCCATTTTAGCCCCCCAGCACCTCCTCCCCCATTTTTGGGTGTAACTGAATTTTGACCCTAGGTTATTCCCACTCAAATATCTTAAATTTGCCGTCCATTATTGGCTACTGTTCAAATTTAAGTGATTTTGGTCAGTATCGAGTTGAGTAAATGATTTGTAGTTTTGTTGGGGGGTGAGCGAGAAGGAGGAGGAGAAGAGGGATAAAAAAGAATAAATTTCTGCAATGATCAAATATAGTCTCTATAGTCTTCTAGGACCGCAAAACAGATCTCGTAGATACTTCCTCCACCATCCACCAATAGGTCAATAGCCTGTCATAGCTTGGTTTCCATCGAAAACATGATACAGAAAATCTGACAAAAAAACGAATCGCACAAAATTCGCATTTTCCATACAACGAGATAGGTTGCATAAGACTTGCTGCAGAAGTAAATTCATTAAAAAAAAATCCATTTGTCGGTATTGAGTATGTTTGAAAACTTATGAAAAAATTTACTCGACTAGTCTGATAAATACAAAGAATGAATGTCACATCAAATAAGCATAATCGTGGACCTTCAATTTGAACGCGGAAAATGGCGAACAGAACTGACGCGTTGACTATAAAAAAATACATTGAATTAGTGTCCAGACGACAAACACGCATACGAATAATACGAGGTAAATAATACTTAAGAACTCATGTTTGGAGGTTAAATATGTAGGCGACACTTCAACAGCACACACAACACGGATATTTTATCAAAATTATAAGTAGTTGGTACGAGTACACCAGAAAATACTTAGTACATAACACCTAACCTAATATATACTTGTATCTAGCTGCCTTCAAGCATGTCCAATAAGCATAGTATACACAAACGGAACATCGTATCTAAACTTATCATTTCATCTTCACCTTGATATTTTTGTCATAGAATAGAAATGCCAAAATTATTTGAAAACTGATCAACTCGCAGGGATCAGATTAGCAAGTCTAGGGTCCATTTAACATTATTTTTCTCATATTTTGATTTCGTTGGTAGAGTTTAGTGACCTCTCCACTTCCATAACTCCTCTCTAGTGCTATGTAGAAAAAAAATTATAGAATGAAAAATGATCGGTGTTTCAAGCCGAACAATTGTTATTTGAAACTTTTTTTCGTAAGTTCAATTTTTTGGTTATTTTTGGTAACTAATTGAAAACTACTGAACCGGTTGCAAAATATCCAAACTCGAAAAAAATCGCTTCAATGTGTACGTACACTTTATAATTTAATTTTTCGAAAAAAAACTTATTTTGTAATTTTTGGCACGCCCTGGTGGTAAACTCTAAATTTTCAGTCATCCCATTGAAAGCTTTTGCCATAAGGAATAAAAGACGCTTTTGTTATTTCAATTCGACCTAAAATAAAAGGCACCAATTCGAACTTTTCATACAAATTGTACTTAGTGTCCAAGTAATGTTATACTCCTTTCTTGGAAAGTGGGATTTAGCTTAGTAATGTCAAATAAGAGAGGGGAGTAGAAGGATTTCCATCATTACTCGGACGCTAGACTTTTGTTCTCGACTTTTATTCTCCAAAGTTGCAGGGCGATAGCGGAAAAAAGTAGAAAAATTACCTATAACTTGACCCTTGATCCTTTTCAAATTGGTTTAAAATTTCTAGATTTACATAAAAATTAAAATAAAAAAACATCGCTCCTAATCAGTAATACCAGTAAGGGGAACGCAATGAGGGTAAACAGTTGAGACCCCCAAAAGGCACACTTGAAGCCCCTACTAAATGTACATACCTAATTTCAAGTTCCTTGTGCAACTTGGAGGGAAGTTATGCTAAGAACAAAATCAAAAAATGAGAAAAAAATAACTAAAAAACCACTTATTTGGGGCTGTGAAAGGGTGAAGTGAGGCTGAAAAGTCCTTCAAGGTCAAAAAGGGGGAAAAACCTCATATCTTCCCTCCTAATTGACCTAGGATGTTGATTTTTGGATATATTATACAATTTTGGATCCTCTATCCATTCACCTAAAAAAAGAACAATTTTTATGTTTTGGGCCCCTCAGCACCCCCTCCCCCAAAATGGTGCAAAACTGAATTTTTATTGAGGGCCATCCCCACTCATATATATCTAATCCGCCACCAAACTGAGCCGATTGACCGAATTGGAGCGATTTTGGTCAGTATGAAGCATATTAAATGATTTTAATGTTGGTGGGGGAGGGATGAAAAAATGAATAAAAATAAATACCTGAAATGGTCAAAAATTGTCCTACTGGTCTTCTACGACCCTAAAACAGATTTTGTAGGTATTCCCTTCTCCTAGCGCCGATGGTCGATAGACTGTAATAGCCTGGTTTTCATTGAAAGTATGGCAGAATATTTTACTGGACACCTTGTATGTGTGCTCCATTTGGTAATTTGAACAAAACGCGTTTTCGCGGCGAACCGAGTATGCAATTCTATTAACCTGCGCACGACTGGTCGAGTAGAGTCATTCTTGTGGTTGGCAAAATTTTTTTTCTTTGGGCTTTGCGTAGATTTAAAATTAATAATATTTTTTATTAGATACTTTTGAATAATTTTTAGCCTAATTTCACGATCTTTTTATTGCTTTCACCATCCGTAAGACACCCTGCAGTTGTGAAGTGGTGCCAGTGAAAACTACAAAAATACACATCTAGCACCTCTACCCAACGTACATGCCAAATTTTAACGCTTCAGCTCGTGGATTCTGGGTGGAGGGTAGGGGGAGGGGTGTTAGTAGATATCTTATATTCCTTCTGGCGCAGTTGAAGATTCTTCATTTTTACCCCA
>FIZR01032592.1:22620-50135 GCA_900060175.1 Ferrisia virgata | reverse complement strand
GCAGGTCAACCGTTGGCAGGTCAACCGTTGGCAGGTCAACCGTTGGCAGGTCAACCGTTGGCAGGTCAACCGTTGGCAGGTCAACCGTTGGCAGGTCAACTGTTGGCGGGTCAACCGGATGACAACATTTCGGTTTAAAATCATAAAATCGATTAAAGATCAAGGTCCACTGTTTTGACGAGCCAACTTCAATCATCTCTAATTTTCCTCAAGATTTCGAGTCAAAATCATAAAATCAGCCCTTCATAAAATAAGTCCACTGGTCCAATTCCGGCCATAAAAATCGGTCCACTGATGTCAGCCCAATGATGACGTCACACTGTTGACGATTCACCAATGGCATTTAAGGACAGTTGACTACTGGTTAATAAGTCCACTGATGACGTCACACTGTTGACGGTCCACTATTAACATCTCTAATTTTCCTCAACATTACAACTTAAAATCATAAAATAAGTCCACTGATGTTATTTCAGGCCATAAAAATCTGCCAGCTAATGTCAGTCCACTAATTTCATCTAATGATTATGGTCAACCGTTGACGCTCATGCGCTATAAAACATCTTTCGATGTTGATAAGTCCACTGATGCTATTGTCTCCATTAATGGCAGTCCAATGATGAAGTCACACCACTATGAATATCTCTAATTTTCCTCAACATTTTAACTTAAAATCATAAAATCAATTCCTCATAGAATAAGTGCACTAATGTCATTCCAGACCGTAAAAATCTGTCCACTGATGGCGTCACACTGTTAACGGTCCACAATCAATATCTCTAATTTTCCTCAACATTTCAACTTAAAATCATGAAATATGTGCACCAATGTCATTCCAGGCCATAAAAATCTGTCCACCGATGTCAGTCCATTGATGATGTCACACTGTTGACGGTCCACTAATATCATCTAATGATGACGGTCAACTGTTTGACGATCAGTTGTTGACAATGTTTCCAGAATGCGTTATTAATCGTTTTTCGATGTTGAAATAAATATCTGGCATGACTGAAAATTGTCTCAATGGTCTTCCAGGACCCCGAAACGAATATTGTTAATATTCACCCTTTAATCCACCGCATTGGTCGATAAACTGTAATAGCCTGGTTTTCATTGACATTATGACACAGAAAATCAAGGCTAAAAACGTTATGATTTAAACCAATTTGAAAAGGGCTACGTACGAAATTCATTACTGGTCGAGGAAATTCATTTTGACGTTTTTTTTTAAGGCTGCCTGATATTCGAATGGTTTTTACTGGACCATGGACACGTCTTCTATATATTCCTTCATCAACCTGACATTGAATCTTCTCAATGCACCAAATGCAGTTGGGCGATGATCTTCCTCACATGTACCTAACTTATCTACGCTTACCTATTTACCTACTATTTTTTTTTTCAATTTGAATTTGTTCCAAAGATGTTGACATACTTCAATTTTCTTCTAGCACTTGTTATACTTTCAGGCTAGTATAAAAGAAATATCTGCAGAAAAAGTACTTTGGTGTGATCTATCTTCGACTCTGGACAATGATGCAACCAAAAAGTCGATAGACGGTAGCAATTTGCAGCGAAGCGGACTACACGGTATTTTTATTTCACACTGGTAACCACCATCAATGAACACATTAGCGGACATTTTGCTGGTACGTCTATGGTACAATCATCGCAGGCAGGTAAGCAATAAGCATTACAGGTACTACGCATAGGTACTATAAAATACAAAAGATACTCTAATATTTATGCTCGTATAAAAAATAGATATACTACACGACTACGACGACGTCCACGTATACTTATTTATACATGTACGAGTATGTATATGTACGATGATGGTAGCTTATGTATAATACGTGAACCGATAGCGAGGAGAGAAAGACGTAGAGGTATAAAAACTCTTGAGCAAATACATTAACGCGTTATATAGCGTTTAAAGTGCTATTATTAAAAAATTTAAAACCATTGTTATAGTATTATAAAGAAGCTACTCCAACCAACTCTGGCAACAACAGCAGTGGCCGGCGTAAGTTACCTTCCAGTTATAAGACCTCCCAGTTTTTTTTCTTCGACTAAAATTACACGATATATGTAGCTCTCTAGCTATAGCCATAACCACTGCAAGTGTCTGCGTCTATATTATTCTAGCTACACACTATACCATTATACGTAGAAACCTTGTGTATACGATATCGTTGCACTGTGTACTGTACCTGTACGAGTAAGGTACCTACCATGGTGTACACTCTACGCTGGGTACACTTCTATGTACTGGGCTGCTGCTGCTGATGCTATTAGAGCTGTCAGCACGCCACGGTATAGTATAGTCGAGTGATAATAAAAATAAACGTGTTCCAGCTACTTGATAATTGAACAGATCCGAAGTAGGTACTATAAAATGATGGGAGTCACTCGAATAAGTATAATTTAAAAAGGAAGTCGATATACCTATGTACTAAATAAATTAATAATTATAAATATTTACTCTAGTCTAGGTAGTAGATACTAGATAGTAGATAGCTATAGATACGTCCGATATAACGTACAGGGTCTAGGGTACTGATGGTAAATCCTTCTCCCTACGCCAGCAGCATTGGTAGTTGGTCGGTTCGTCTCATAATCTACGTAGACACGAGTTGGCTGATGCGCGGAAAAATTTTCATTCAAGTGCCAACGCCATACGATTGTTTCCCAAAAAAAAAAAAAAAAAAAAAAAAAAAAAATATGGCGTAGTGCGTTATACGTAGGTGCGAGTAATTTATCCATAATTTCGACTACAGATTCGAATTTGTACGCTGAAGCATCGCGGTTAAATCACGGCGCGAGTTGAGGGCCATTAACGCGTACCTATTCAATACTCGATTTCGTCTAATACATCTAACATCGTCATGTGAATTCGATTTATGAATTATGTATGAGAACTGACCATTTAAAAACGGTTTAAATGCTTCGCACCTCTCTCTCTCTCCCTCTCCCCTTCGGTTTATGGGATTTCACTTCTTTTATAATAGCCGAGGTATCTTGATGAGTACTACATACGCTGCACAGATATACGAATAAAAGCAATGGTACCCGTACAAGTATTCGAATAATCATAATATTATGTAGATATTGGCCACCGGTCTTGTTCCATATATCGAAGATCGATACCATCTCGTAATATGTGTCAGCTCGTGTAAAGCTCTGCTTACATTTTTGCGTGTGTAGGTATCTGTAATGTCGAATTATGATCTATCATTTTCTAACGAAAATAACGAAGCGAAACAGGTGAGTCAAAGCTGTAAAATTCAAGTGTTTGAATACACACAACTGACGTCATAAATCTTTCAAATTATCACTTTGCAACTTGAAAATCTCAATGCTCATATCTCGCTTAGGAGAAATAAAATTAAGAAAATAGATTTTTAAATCGTAGATATGCGATGCTAAAATCAAAATTTTGACCTAAAAATCAATAGGGTACAGTTTCTAATATTTGATGTTCCCCATTTCGTATTTAGTCAATTCGTCACCTACGAAAAAATTGTAGATCATGGATATAAAAATGATAAAAACAATTGATAAGTTCATAATTTTTTTTTTTTTTTTTGGATAACTTAGATATTTCAACATATAGTCCAAAAATCAGCCATGCTCATCTTCCATTGTGAGACTTTCCCACCCTTAAGACATATCCATGTTGACATTTTAACATGAAATCCAAAAATCCAAAATATCACACCGAAAACGTAACGCTTTCACAGAATGATCGCCAGCCCTAAGCCATATCCATGTCATCTCAGACATTCTAACATAAAGTCCAGAATAAGCCATACGTATTTTTCATTGTGAGTTTTATCAAACTTTTCCACCCCCTTAGGACATATCCATGTTAACATTTTGACATAAAATCCGAAAATAAAACATGAAAAACGTTACGCGAAAAACATGATGCGTAAAAAGTAACACGTAATATCAAAAACGTACACCATATGTCAGTATTTTAACATAATGTAGAAAAATCATTCATCTTTTTCGCGAGTTTTAACATTTTAACATTAAGTGCAAAAATCTTTTATTATAATCGCCTTTCATCGCGAGTTTTTGATCAAAAACTTCAAATCTAAAATCAAATCCTCAACTCAGACATTTCAACATGAAGTCCAAAAATCAGTCATACTCATCTTTCTTTGTGAGTTTTATTAAAACTTTCACACCCCTTAAGACATATCTATGTTAACATTTTAGCATAAAGTCTAAAAATCAAAAACGTAACGCCAAAAATGTGACGCAAAAACGTTTTAAGTTCTTATTGAATTTTTCAATTCTTTCAATTCTTACAGTTTATAATTTTTTTTTTTAATTACACATCCATATCAAAATTTTAACATGAAAGTGTGAAAATCACTTATAACCATGTTAAATTTTTTTTATTTTTGTATTCTTTTATTTTTATTATTTTTATTTTTTTCAATATTTATTCAACTTTGACATTTTAACATGGAATGCAAAAATCATACATAAATCATTTTTTATCGCAAAGTTTAATAAATTTTTTATTATCATCATTCATCGCAAGTTTTTGATCAAAAATCAAATACTCAACTCAGACATTTTAACATGAAGTCCAAAAATCGGACATACTCATCTTTCATTGCGAGTTTTATTAAACTTTCCCACCTTTAAGACATGTCCATGTTCATGTTTAAACATGAAGTCCAAAAATCAAAAATTTTACACAAAAAAAAATGTTACACATGCATGTAAACATTTCAACATAAAGTGCAAAAGTCACTCGTAATAATATTTATTTATTTTTGATTTTTATATTTTTTTTCTGTAATCAAATACTTAACTCAGACATTTTAACATAAAGTCCAAAAATCAAAAACGTAACGCCAAAAAAGTATCTTAATTTCTTATTGAATTTTTTAATTTTTAAATTTTTTTTTAAGGACACATCCATGTCAACATTTTAACATAATATACGAAAATCACTTAGAATCATCCTAAATTTTTTTATTTTTGTATTCTTTTATTCTTCTATTTTTTTCCATATTTATTCAACTTGAAAATTTTAACATAAAGTGCAAAGACATATCCATGTCAACACTTCAGTATAAAGTGCAAAAATCATTGATAATCATTTTTTATTGCGAGTTTTAACATTTTCACATAAAGTGCACCAATCTTATATAATCATCTTTCATCGCAAATTTTGATTAAAAATCAAACATTTAACTCAAACATTTTAACATAATGTCCAAAATCCAAAAAGGTTACATAAAAAAAAATTGCCACACATCCATGTAAACATTTCAACATAAAATGTAAAAGTCACTCGTAATAATCTTTATTTTTTTTTTAATTTTTCTATTTTTTTTCCCATAGTCAAGTACTTGACTCAGACATTGTAACATAAAGTCCAAAAATCGGCCATATTCATCTTTCATTGGGAGTTTTACCAAACTTTACCATCCTTAAGACATATCCATGATGACATTTTCGCATAAAGCTCAAAAATCAAAAACGTCACGATTTTCACAGAATGGCCACAGCCCTAAGACATATCCAAGTCAAAAATATTAACGAATAAAAAATCGTTGAAAATCTTTGAAAATTAGTTGAAAATTCGAAGAAAAAAATGAAATAAAGTGCAGAAAATTGATTGAAAATCATGAAAAAAATATTGAAAAATGGATTAAAATTGGATGAAAGTATTATAAACAATGCGAATAAGTGCCGAAAACGTCAGGTATCGCGGAAAAAAGGGAAAAATGGGTAAAAAATTGACTCAAATGAGAATGTGCGAAGGTTCGATCACAACATCACGAAAAATTGGTAAAATTTTGGGTAAAAAGTTCGGAAAATTGATCGAAAAACACAAAAAAATCGTTGAAAATTGTTGAAGGAAATTTATTGAAAAAGACGAAAAAATGCAGAAAAATGGACAAAAATTCCTTTAAAATATAAAAAAATAAATATAAATCATAAAAGGTTGATCAAAAATTGAGAAAAAATTTTTTAGAATGGATTAAAATCAACTCAAATTACGAAAAATATAGTTAAAAATCATAAAAAATTAGATAAAAACTAGATAAAATGGGTAAAAATTACAGAAAATTGATCAGAAATCATGAAAAAATGTTGAAAAATGGGTAAAAAGTGATGCCAAATTCATTAAAAATTCATGGAAAACATCGAAAATTGATTAAAAATCACGAAAAACTGTTCAAAAATTGGTGAAAATTAAACTACAATATTAAAAAAAAAAAAAAAAAAAAAAAACATTGCACAAAACTAGACCTTGAGTTAAACTTTAAGCAGAAAGAAGTACCTATCTAAACCGAAGACTAGGTACACAGAATATAAAAGAATACTTGCATTGGCGTGGGCCCGGTAAATAGTTTGTGAACGAAAGTTGAAGAACGAAATATAACGATACCTGACTTTAAACCATATTGTTCGTAGGCTGAATTTATTTTTTCTTCTACCAATATCAAGTTACACGAGAGAATGAGATATTTAAAAATTCTTTTTAAACATGAAAATTAAAACCGTTTTGGAATCTGAACTTCAAAAAACATAAAAAGCTTCTGTCTACATCGCGCAGAAATACCGCAACACTAAAAATTAATGAAAACGTATCATTAAAACGCCAGAGAAACGAAAGAGAATTATTAAATTAATCTTCTGGCAAGGGTATAGAGAAGATACTTAAGGGTTTATCCTTTAGCGTTATGAAAATAACCATACACAAACAATTTTTTTCTTAATTTACATTGGTACCTACGAAGCATCTACCATCTACATAAACAACACATTGCAATTTTATGATCTAAATAGTAATCTGGCAGAAATTTTGAAAAGAGGTATCTACAAAATCTGTTCAATGGTTCTCAGAGTTAATTTTGATTCGTATAATACAATCATCTTCTATCCTAAATATATTTTCTAAAATTCATACAAAATTTAAATGCCAAATTTCAATTCGTTGGCTAAATTTGGAGAGAAGATAAGTAAGAAACGTATTTGTTTTCAAGTTTCGTAAGGGTAAAACCGCTCATATATCCACTCGTAATTGACGTAGGATGCTGATTTTTTATTATGTTAAGCAACTTTTTATTCTTTATCGAATGCCTCCTCTTCCTTAACACTCTCTTTCCCAAATTTGTACACGACTGAATTTTGACCCAAAATCATCCCCACTCAGATATACTTAATTCACTACCAATCTAAGCCCATTGACCGAATTCGAGGGATTTTGGTCGATATCGAGCCGAATAAATGATTTTAGTCTGATGAGAAAAAAATTGAAAATAAGTAAATACCTAGACTCAGCAGCGCACCCAAAGATGTGGGGGGGGGCTATCGCGAAAAAATTGAAATTTTATTACATTTACGTTAAATTGAATACCTGAAACGTTAAAAACCTATTACTTTTGTAATGAGGCTTCAAAATTCGAAATCCAAACTCTGACAAATACCATTCTTCCAAAAACATTTCCCTCGCTACTCTCAGAAATTCTAATCTAATTACTCGATCTAAATTTTCACCAACACACATTAGCTTTTTCTTGAAATAAAAAAAAAAACGATGTTTTTTCAGCCTGATTTTCGTGAAATATTAGAATTATGCGGATTAAAAGAAGAACCGCGACCTAACCAGTGGTAGGGGTAGAAAGTGATTTAAAAGTGTATAATTCAGTCCATCAAATGCCACATTTAGAGCCCAGCTAAGTATTCATGCCAGATTCATATACCTACAAGAAATAAATTACAGCTCGCGTCTTCATTTTGTTGAGACCGCTCACAATGGGAAAAACCGGCCAAAAAACTGCATTTTTGGGGCTGTGAGGTGTTGCGGTAAGACTTCCTAAAAGGCGCATCTAGGACCTATACTAAATCTACATACCAAATTTCAACTTCCTAACTTAATTTGGAGTAGAGTTATGAGAGGAACGACCTCAATAAATAAAAAAAACCGACCAAAAAGCTGCATTTCCTGGGCTGCGATGGGGTGTAGTGAGGCTGAAAAATCAAAACCCCAAAAAGCATATTTATGGCCCCTGCCAAGCCTGCATACCAAATTTCAACTTCCTAACATAATTTGGATAGGAGATAGAGGAGGAACAGATCTTCTTCAAAGTCAAAAAGGAGAAACCCCCTCATATCTCCCATACTAATTGACTTGGGATGCTGATTTTTAGATATTTCATGCAACTTTGGATGGTCCATCGATTGGCTTGAAAAGGAACAATTTTCGCAATTTTAGCTCCTCAGCACCCCCTCCACTAAATTCTTGCATAACTGAATTTTGACTCAAGATCAACCCCACACCAGAATATCAAATCCACTGCCAATCTAAGTCTATTTT
Organism: Ferrisia virgata; assembly: GCA_900060175.1. Taxonomy (NCBI): domain Eukaryota; kingdom Metazoa; phylum Arthropoda; class Insecta; order Hemiptera; family Pseudococcidae; genus Ferrisia; species Ferrisia virgata. The sequence goes on along the minus strand of FIZR01032592.1, from coordinate 41,779 downwards.
TCAAATTTGATCGATTTTGGTCGGTATCGAGCTGAGCAAATGTTTTTTAGTTTTTGGAAAAACATATATAAGTTCGTGTATATATCTGGCATGGCCAAAAATGGTCGTAATGGTCTTCTAGGACCTCAAAACAGATTTCGTTGATCCCCCCCCCCATCTTCCATAGGTTGATAAACCCTAAAAGCCTGGTTTTCATTGACAATACGCCATGAAAAATCAAGCTAAAAGCATCAGCCATTTTATGTGTACTGGTAAATTTCATCTTATAAAATACTACAGCTAAGCCAAAAAATTAAATTAAATTAAACCGAAACAAGAGGCAAAAATGCTAGAAAACAAACATCGCTGCGATACTAGAATATATGCAGACACGTTATTATAAAAATTTCAAATTCCAAATGAAACCTACACGTTATAGAGCCTAGCATGGCATTTTATTGAGACTCTGCGAAGCTTATCAAATTGCTATTTTGTTTACAAATACTTTATATTGTAATCGAATACAGAAATCCGGCCAAATAAATTGAAATTTTTCATTTGGAATTGATAAATTGAGTACAGACGCGTGAGCGGTAAGCGAGCTGGTAAATCTTTGAGAAAAAGAAGCAGAAAAAAAAAACGATTATCTGGCAAATCGCGAGCTTCGAGCTTCGAACTTCGCCTTCGTTAGGTATTTGTAAAAGTTTTATAGTTTTTACTCGGCAGCTTGACGCGGCCGGCGGTGCGGACGAATCGTCTTTATTTCAAGGCTTCGGTTGTTCTTCTTATTCGTGTCGTATTGGAAATCTGTTAAAATTAAAAATTTTAATTTTCTTTCCAACGTTTTATTGTCCATTGATGGAAAAGAAGATTGTAGGATGTCGAAAGAAGAGTTTTTTTTTTTTTGTCTAATACAAAAATAAAAAATAAAAAAAAGCGTTCGTGGGCAGAAAAGTATTGTGAATAAAGATGAGCGAAATCAAAGCAGGAAAAAAGAAAAGGTAAAAGGAAACTTGAAAGGTTTTTCCCCTTTTTATGGCGGCGATAAAGGAAACACGGAGGAGGGGTGGCGATGGCGGCAAAAAGAAAGCAAATTAATGATTAGTAGTAGTGTACTGTATATATGCACGTAGTTTTGTATATGAGAATTATCAAAGAAGAAAATTCTATCGGAATCGTTTATTACGAAATGGGAAATGGGTTGTTTTTCAAAGTAGATACCCACCTAGTACCTACATAGGTCTAGGTACGTAGACGTATACTATACAGTGCTTACGTATTCGTATACACGTGATAAAGCTCCAGAGATGGTTTTGATAAAAGATGAAAATACGCGCGAGTGCCCTCGCGCACGCTTTTATAAATAATTCATATCGCTTTGTCTTATATTACGTACCAGTAAGTACACTACGTATATATGTATACGCGATGATTTAAAATTACTACGGATTTTTACGCTAGTGAAAATAATATAATTTAGAGATATTTCGACGATGATGTTTATGCCAAACGAAAAAATATTCTCTATGGTACTTACAAACGATAGCTAGACTGTGGTGAAGGTTCAACTTGAGTATATTCTGTTACCTCACATAGCTTCCCCATACTTTACGACAAGTATAGCAATATCAATCCGCAGCAAAGTCTTCTTTTCTACCGTCGATGCGACGTTGTCGCTCATTTCTTCACAATATCGTAAAGTGAAGGTAATCCCTTCTATCCAGACCGAGGTAAAATAGAAAAGCTGCGAATAATATTGTGCTATAACAATACTAAAGGCTCAACTGACACCTGCGATTAGTTGTGCGGAACGTACATAGTCGCTTAGAAAAGGACAATGCTGGACCAGGCTGTGGTTAACGCCAATTTTCTACATTCACTCACTTCGTCAAATATTTCAAATCTCTCATGTAGGAAGTTTTCAGTCGATTTTGGTTCAGCTCTTATCAAACCATTTCTTCAAGAAAGATTGCCTAATACAAATTTCAGGCTAAATCTAAAATTATCGATCGAAGACATCGTTTCCAGGTATTACAGAACCATCGTCATCAATGGTAACGTAAGAAAATTGACAACTGCCTAACTTGTTGACATGGTAACAGTAATTCCTTTTGTTTGGCACCCAGTAAAGTGTTTTATTGAATTAACCCTTCAACAAATGAGGATATGATGGTCATATAAAACCTTTTACAGGTTCTTCCGTACTCACTGGCCTGATTTTCCCACTCATATTGTCAATGAAAACCAGAATGTTACGATGACTGATGGAGGATGAAGGGCAGTAATATCAAAGAAATCTGTTTCGGAGTCCTGGAAGACTATCAAGACAATTTTCGGCGTTGTCAGATACTTATTGAACAACCCCTCCCTCCACTACTCGACTAAAATCATTTACTCTACTTGATACTGACTAAAATCGCTCCGATTTGGTGCATAGGCTTAGTTTGGTGATAAATTGAATATATATGAGTGGAGATTACTTTGGGTCGAAATTCAGTGATGTCCAAATTTCAGGGAGGGAGTGCTGAGTGGAAAAACAAAAAAATGATTCCTTATTGAGCCCATTGATAGAGAATCCATAATTGTATGACATATCTAAAAATCAGTTTCCTATGTCAATTAGAAGGGAGGTAAAGAGGTTTTCTCTTTTCTGACATTGAAAAAGGCTGTTCCTCACCTATCTCCGCTCCGAATTAAGCTAGGCAGATGAAATTCGGTACGTAGTCGTAGTAAGAGTCATAGTACATGTACATTTTGAGGGTTTTAAATTTTCAACCTCATTGCGCATCCTTACAGCCTTGAAATATGGTTTCGGGGCAGTTTTTTCTAATTTTTTGAATTTGTTCCTCGTGTAATTTCCCTTCCTATTGGACTAGAAAGTTGAAGTATCTTCCTAGCTCAATTAGAAATGAATATACGTGCAGAACAAACTCGAAAAACAGAAAAAATTCCCCCCAAAAAAACTAGTTTTCGTGTAGAGCTGCGATGGGGCTGTAAAATCGAAACATTAGGAGGGAGAACGGTGATATCTGACCAATAGCTAGGTCTTCCTCACTCATATATATTCAGTTAGCCACTAATGCAAGCACACTTGCCCAATTTGAGCGATTTTGGTCCTCGATATTGAACCGAGTAAATGATTTTAATATTTGGAGGAAAAAATGAAATTGAAAAAAAATAAATGTTAAACATGCCTAAAAACGTTCTCAGATGTTTTTATAAATCTAGAAGGGATTGTGTTGATCCTTCCCCATCCCATCATCAAAGGTGGATAATCTATAATATCCTGGTTTCCTTGACAATATAACAAGGGCATAAAAATCACATTTGCTGAACATTCATCATTTACCCGATATCATCAGTCCAATGTCATAGAACCTTGCGAATTATGTGCGCACCATAGATGTTAAATAACTGGGGGAATAATATTCATTCTGATTCTTCACCATAGAATTGAACTCACATAGGGACTCCACCAAATTTACCATGTCAGCAGGGACTCCCATCTCTCTTGAAACTTTAAAGAGCTTCTTCCAATTCACCCATTGAAAGGCTTTGGTGTAATTTGTGAAACACATTACTACAGGTATGTTGAATTCCCTGCAATTTCGATGAATTGTCGGACATTCATTATCTGTTCTCTTGTGTCTTTTCCTGACATGAATGCGGCTTGTTCAGGTGGAATTTTCCTGTATAAATACGCCATGATCCGGTTGTTTAGGATTCGTAACAAGACTTTGCTGTCTTGTGATCTCCTTTCTTATGCAAGGGAATCCGCACCAACTTACACCATTCAGTAGGCTATTTACAACTCTGCCATATCACACTGTAGAGTTGCCAAAACTGCTTTGATTCCATTTTTACTAAGAGCCTGTCACAATTCAGCTTCAATACCATCGCAACCAAGTGCTTTGCGTTTCTTCATCCCATTCACCAACTCCCTTACTTCATCAAGTAGGATGTTTGGCTCATCTTCATCTGTCACTTCGACTGTAGGAACCAGTTTATTTACCTATAGTATTCTACAGTTTTGGTACAACATCTCGTAGCATGTTTTCCAGCTGTCCCAGATTCCTCCAGAATCCCACACAATGTGTCATCTTTCTTGATTTTGCTAGTTCTGGGTTTAAAATCTCTAGCAATCTGATATATTTTCTTATATACTGTACTGGTCTCATTGCAGTCTATGTATTCCTGTATTTCATTGCTGAATTGATTAAGGTACGCTTCTCTGTCTCTATGACAACACTGCTGGACTGATCTGTTCAGTAGCCAATGTTCTTCATTGTTGCCACGACATATAGCTCGCCTATATTGCTCTATAATCAGCACGGTATTTTCTGTTATCCATGGCTGCTTTTTTTCTAACATGCATTCTCTTGACTTGATAACTGACTCATGTGCATGAATAATCTCATTTTCAACGTCTTCCCATATAGCGTTTGGGTCATTTATATCCGAACACGCGATGTTTGTCCTAGCAGTCACCTTCTTCAATTCAGCATTGGTGAGAAAAGTCAGTGCTTTCTTCTTTCACCTTTTCACGCGGATTCGCAACCGTATTCCTGTCACCAGAAGTTGATGATCTGATGCTGCATCAACTCCTGTACATGTTTTGCCTCTAATGATTGACGATTTCTACCTTTTCTGAATTACAACGAAGAGGTCAATTTGATTATGAGTGTGACCATCACACGACTTCCACGTGTATAGTCTGCGATTATGTTGTTGGAACAAGGTATTTGCCAGCATAAGCTGCTGTTCCACAGAGAACTGGAAAAGTCTATCTCCGCGTTCATTCCTGGTTTCTAAACCATGGCTATCAACTACTCTGTAGTAAGCATCACTGCTATTAGTCTTCCCAACTTTGGCATTAAAGTCTCTCAGCACCAGTTACATGATGCTTCTTGGTAGTGAAGCCAGTGTTTCTTCAATTCCTTTATCTGGTGCTGCACTGGTTAGGGCACATGCCTGAATGACACTTACAGTGGATGAAGCTGCATCAATCCTGACAACTGCCATCCGATCGTTGATGGCCTTTGCATCTAACACCAGGTGTTTGTATCTAGGCCTCCTTTACTAGACAAAAAGATGAAGTTTCCCTTGCCTGATGTGAATTCGCCAACAGTGTTCCAGTGGGATTCATTGATTCCTAATACCAGCAACCCTACTCTTTTCATTTCATTTACATGACCGTATATTCTTAAAAACCATATCTGATTGTTCTCGGGGATTCCTCCCCTGTTATACCTTCGACAAACAAACAGACTCTCGTCTATTTTGATATTTTTACCTACCCCCTTCTATATCTTCAACTGATTTCGAAAAGTTCCAACAATCTTATAGATAAAACATCTGAAGCATACATACTGGTGCTATAATTCAGTGGAATTGTTGCTACTACCAAATAAATCCAACGTAGTTCTGCTGGAGTTTTTTATGCACCATGAGCAGAAGATTAACAATATTTTTCTCAGCGGCATAAACTTATTTTTGAAAAAAGGTCCAGATAATATTAATTTTGTTTTTGTTTTTGGAAATAGAAAAAAAAACGTTTAAGCATTGAACACATAAAGTGTCGCGATTGAAAACTTGTGCGATCTTGAAACCCTGAATGAAGCAAGTCTATACTCACAAGCATCAAAATATATACATATGTGTATATTCTAACACACTAAAAATTTGGGGGATACCATAACGGGATAACGAATACACATAAAGGTGCTGCGAAAACTCGCGAATCTCACGCAGAAATATTTATACACATTAGTTTGACGTATGACCGCACGTGAACAACACCCGCGTCCTTTACGGAAGCTGGTTCATCACGTTAGACGATTGTTTAAACGAGCGGTAAAATTAGACGATAAATTTGCTAGTCGCACGTAAAACGCGACTACCGGGTCTAACGTAAGATACGTATACGCGAGTGCACGATCCACGCTGCGGAACATGGGAGATGTAGCTAATAAATGGGGTGAAATCATACCGCATCTCGACAAGCACGCTAAAACTGAATGAGAAAGACGAATAGGACAAAGGCGGGTGCCACCGAAAGGAAAAATCTTTCAAAATGACAATCTCGTATACGTGAATTTGTATACGTGTTGTGCTGGAGAAGGTACACTGCATACACCTACCTATATACCTATATACCTATTCCTATTCCCTTTACGAATTTCGCGCTTTTCACAATTTTTGGGTTAAAGAGAAATGATGATGGTGCGTTCCATTGTCGAGAGTCGACAAACGCACCGTACAGTACGATGAGGCAGACGTGTACGCACTTTCCGGTTTTTGGGCGTAAAGAACAAGAGGAAATTATACGTGTAGGGCGGGAGAATTTTTTTCTTCTTTTCTCTCTCTCTCTCTCTCTCTCACTCACTGTTTCTCTCTCGTGGTGTTTGTGTGAGTGAGTATGCGGTAGGGGTACAGATACGATAGATATGTGTTCGTATCTACAATACCAATACACGCACGTACATATACATGCTCAACATCGGCGTACGCGACGTATACTGTCGTCATGATAAATTACTAAATTTAATTGATCTTATGAACCGTCACTACGAATGTATAGCGTCATATTTTATTCTTTCACGTGTGCGAAAGCAATTCTAACGTGCGACAAAAGTAAAAAATGATTCTCCATCTATGACGTTTTTGTTTACGTTTGTGTACGTCTACGTACGTAAATTCAACCTAGGTACGAAATACCAAAAAAATACGAATTACGAATACAGTAAAGATACCTACATCTTTTTTTTTTTTTCGTAATGCTTTCATTTCATTCATTCGATATTGTTATATTCAAACAGTAGATGTATCCGATAAATTGGGACGTTTGTCGAAATGTCGTCGTACCTTTGGTTTATTATTATTTCAGCGAACCGAACGTATGGAATGTGGGTACAAAAGAAGCGTAGACAAAACGCAAAATTACAGCGAGTTTTCTTTTCGTAAGTATTCGAGATTTTTGAAAACCTAAAAAATATAGTACGTAATACTACGTTTATAGTCGCAACGGACGCGGCCGTAGTAATGAATTATGCATCAGAATGGTACGGAGGATTATTAAGAAAACCTCTGTCGAAAGTAAATTATACAACAAGATAGAATTCGGTCTTACGACTAACAGCTATTTGAATTTTCTTCTAAATTAAATGAAAGTCTGAAACGTTTAACGACGATTCAATCCCATTATCTTTTTTCATTTCAACTCTTCCGTTTCCTCTCTCTTCTTTTCCGCCCCTCCTTTGCGTAGTTTCCTTTATGGAGATTCTACCTCTTTGGACGATTTGTTTTGATATTCTACCAGAGAAATGTCGTTAGATTTTTTTTATAACACTTTTCCATCAAGTGGTACCCGACTGTACCTATACTAGAATTTTACGATGATCGATGAAATTTCTTCGCCAAGTTGAATGGAAGAACTTTAGTAGAAAAATAATACCAACAATTTGTAAGCAATGGTAATGATTTTGAATTAAAATTTACGATAATTTCTTGGGATACGTTGTTTTATTTATTTTTTGCTACAGTTGATACGTTCGCCGGTACTTGACTTATGTAAATAATAAGCTTACGTATAATTGTGATAAAAATTTATAAGCACCTGAAGGTGTAGACTGAAGGGATCCAGAAAAGGTGCCGAACAATTTTTTATTTGTTAAAATAATGACATTCGTACGAATTTTTGTATAATCTTTTTTCATAAATATCTGATCATCCCCCCTCCCTCCCTCGTGTCACTGAATGAAGTAGTATTTTATAACAGCGTAGCTGGAAAAACAATCTCAAGCGATTAAAAAAAAAAAACAAATGAACTTAATTAAAAAAGTCAAAAAACAAAACACTGAATAACCAGACGTACTAATTAATATTATAACTCAAGATAATTTGAAAAGCTGAAATCAATTTTACTCAAGATATCACCCAGATACAACTGACCTATCGCAAACGTACCCAAAACTGTATAACCTAACCTGTCAGGATGATAGAAAAGCATAAAAAACTATGGAAAATGAAAATTGAAAAATCAAGAGCTAGATCAAATCGAAATTTGATCAGAAAGAATGTACTGTTCGTCAGATATTTATGAAAAACTAAAAAAACTGTGAGCTTTCCTACTGAATAAGAAAAATATACGAGATATTTGTGAAAAACTAAAAAAACAAACTTCAAACAACCAATCGCAAGCCTTTAAACTTTGAAACTATTTTCTTCGAAAATCTTGACTTTTTGAGAAAATTTCATAAGAAACGCAAGCAAAAAATCGACCAATCGTAACATTTAAACTTTAAAGTCATTTTCCTCGAAAAACCGTGAACTTTTGAGAAAAATTTATAAGGACCAAAGTTGTACAGCGTGAAATTTCTGACCAATTTTTTCCCCTACATTTTTCTCTAACCGTAAACTTTTGAGAACAATTCATAACAACCAAAGTTGTAGAGCGTGAAATTTTTCACCATTTTCCCATAAAAATCTCACGCTATTTAGTTCACTTTAAGGAGGGAATGAGTTTTTAAAATTAAGAAAACTCCAAATCTCAGCTTTAAGCGAACCGATCTGCACCAAAATGTATCCAGTTCTTCCCTCTCCCCTCAAGGTGAACCTGCTGTAAAAATTTTAGCTCGATCCGTCAAGTTGTACGTGAGTAAAATGTACATATCTGCGATCAAGTCCAAAACTTGTTCAGTTCTTATCCAACACGTAATCTATCTACTACAAAATTGCCAAGTTGATCGAGCAAATTCAACGGCAGTTATCACGTCAGAAAAAAAATGAACTGGAAAGCTCAAAAGCCCATCAAGTGCCTAGAAAGCAATAACATATATCTAAAGAATGAGAAAAAAAAGTAATAGATATTTGTGAAAAACAAAAAAAAAAACACAAACTTCAAATAACCAATCACAAGTCTTTAAACTTTGAAGCCATTTTTCTCAAAAACCGCGAGCTTACAAGAAAAATTCATCATAACCAAAGTTGTACAGCGTGAAATTTTTGGCTATAAATTTGCCTTTTGTTTTTTGCTAGCATGTACCACTTGTGAGATATTTGTTAAAAACATAAAAAAAATTTTGAGCTTTAAAAGATCTACTTTCAGTGTATAAATTTGCTTCAAAATCTAAACAGCTCTTTCTTTATACCCATTCTAATTCCAATACAAATTTCATGCCGATTGACTCGCTTCTAGAAGAATTATTGCGCTAGAAAACAAGCAAAAAATCGACCAATCAAAAACCTTCAAACTTGAAAGCCATTTTTTTCGAAAACCGTCAGGTTTAAAGAAGAGTTCATAAGAAGCAAAGTTGTAGAACGTGAAATTTTTGACGATCAGTATGCCCTCCGTTTTTCTCTGGGACGTACTGTTCGCGAGATATTTGTAAAAAATAAAAAAAAACTTCAAACAACCAATCACAAGCCTTTAAACTTGAAAGCCATTTTTTTCGAAAACCGTCAGGTTTAAAGAAGAATTCATAAGAAGCAAAGTTGTAGAACATGAAATTTCTGACGATAATTATACCCTTTGTTTTTCTCTGGGACACACTGTTCGCGAGATATTTGTGAAAAATAAAAAAAAAAACTTCAAACAATTAATCACGAGCCTTTAAACTTTAAAACCATTTTTCTCGAAAACTGTGAGCTTTCAAGAAAAATTCATAATAACCAAAATTGTAGAACGTGAAATTTATGACAATGAATATGCCCTTCGTTTTTCTCTAGAACGTACTATTCGCGAGATATTTGTGAAAAACAGGGGGAAACTTTGAGCTTTGAAAGCTCAACTTTAAGCGCACAGTGTACTTTAAAAACTCTACAGCTCTTCTCCCATACCCATTCTAATTTCCATAAAAATTTCATGCTGATCGGTTCACTTTAAGGAGAATTATCGTGTCCGATAAAATCTCAAAATCTCAGCTTTAAGCGACCCGGTTCTACCAAAATGTATGCAGCTCTTTTCTCCCACAAGGTGAACTTGCTGAGAAAATTTCAGCTTGATCGGTCAAGTTGTACGCGAGTTATTGCGTCCGAATGGGCTCAAACAAACAAAAAAGCAAGCAAACATATTAAGAAACGCCGGTTAATGCAATAGCAGAATTCCACAAGACGAAATCCGTTAAAAAACAGAAAAAAAAAACAAAAAAACAGTATTTAAGAAAGTTTATACTTTGAATAATTTAAATATACTGTAAATGGCATGTACCTCTCCAAATTACCAAAAAAAAAAAAAAACAATCAGTTTTTGAATTTTTATTATTTTTTTATTTTTTAGTATGAGATGAAATCATAGGTACAGGAGGAGCTAAATTTGAAATTCGAAGTGCAGCGAGGGTGAAATTTTGAAAAAACGGTATTAAAAAGTGCCAATCCTGTGCGCTAAATCGATCCAAGAGGAGGATTTGAGCCAATCTTCAGTGCTCATAAATTCCAAAATTTGACACTATGTAAAAAAAAAAATACATGTTCCCGAGCGAAGCGAGGGCGGAATTTTTGGAAAAATTCTATTTTTAATCATCAAAAACTACATTTTCAGAAATACTTAAGTAATTTATGCAATTTTACAGACTTAATAGCTCAGTTTTCTACAAAAATTCATTTTTTTTCGTCCATGGGCTACAGAGTTTCACCCCCCCTTTTTCCCTGAAAAATGCATTTCTTGAAGTTTGGGTTTCAAATCAAGTGTACCTTGTTCTTTTTTGAGTTCTGTATGCATTCGGAACTTGTTTTTATTTGCATCTTTCATGAAGCCATGTTTGAATTAGTTCGAGTTTGAACTTTTGGGCACTATTAAATTTAGGACGTCCAAACAATCTCAAAATATGAGCCTTCAAATTTAAGCCATCGGCAAAAAATTTCACTCATTCAAAAATAGGTCAAAGTCTTTCACTTTCATTTTCTAAAAAAAAAAAGTCAACTATTTATAGTCGTACAAATTATCACCTGTTGAATTTTTCGAAAATATTTAAGAGGCTAGCTGAATGTGGGTGGAAGGGGATGTTTAAGCCTCCCTATGCCGGCCCTTTTATCACCGCCTATGGGAACACTATTCAGCACTCTGAAGAGTTGGAGCCGAAAAGAACAGCGATTCATTCACGATACCCTCGAGAGGAACTTGCAAAAAAAAAAACGGTAATTGGAAATCATAAGGCCAAATTCTATAAACCATGCAAAAGTTTTAGGCAATGAACTTGGTTTGTTTTCCAGTCTTTTATTCTTCTATATTTATTGTAACAATAAAAACATCCAATAAGGATAGAATTTCACCAGACGTAGGTACAGATAATCAAATTCACAAAAACATACGCATAAAATAGTAAAAAAATTTCTATTGTTAGCTAAATTGCTAAATTTCAATTTATCTTTTCGAGACAAAAACCAAGAAGGTAGGTAATTCAGGCTAACGTAAGTTTGAATCTTCAAACTACATACTTTTGAGACTGATAAACGATCTTATGATTTCCACTAAGACATCGCGTCGTCGGTCGTCTTCTACGTACGAACAATATCTCTTAATTAAATTATTAAGATTTTGGGCCAAACGTGTACTTCCTTTCATTTTCGTGTACATCATTACACTAGTAAAAGGACTGCGACGAGGACGGTGCGATGGAACGAGAGACACAGTACTTGGCAAGGAGGTGTTTCTAACTTATCGTCGTAATTTATATCTCATTTTAACCCTCGACAGTAATAGCGACAGCAATGAGCGAAATTGGGTTGCAATCGGGTGACCTAAAATTTACGCGACACATTTTCTACCTCGCTTGCATTAGCTTCCTGTTGAATAAATGAAAAAAAAAAAAAAAAATTCCACACGAGAAGGTTTCTTTTCTGGGACGCAAATAACTTCTTTTTTTTTAATAAGGTTCCTTTTTTTCCCCTTCGAAAGCAATTACTTTAATTAAAAAAAGCGAAAACTTTCCATTCGTCGTTTATTCAAAAACTTATACACATTATTGTCGAGATTTGGAAATTATTCTTTCGAAAAAAATCATTACGTAATGTCAAATATGAAAGGTTTTTTCCATTACGATTCTCTCGTAATTATCCCAGGTTACATCGGTTCGGTATAGGTACTTGCCATCGAATGAATTAAAACACAATTGATTTATACATTACGTATGTGTATAAGCCAATGGAAAGAAGGAGAAAAAAGAAGAAGAGAAAACGAGTACCCTGCTATCGGGGAGAATTCGCTTCGTTTCCATTTTCCTATTACCAATGTCTCATATAGAAAAGGTTCGATATATATTGTGTAAATTGCGGCGAGGTGATTTATTTTAATGGCTTTAACTGGGTGAGTAAGAAAATTGATGTCTTACTCTGTTTTTGCTATTAAAACTTGCGCACGTTCGTTACGAAACTCCCTTTAGCTCGGCTTCCAAAAACCGTTAAAGCAAATTAATCTAAGCGAAGTGTGGCTAAAAAAAAGAAATTTTACATCGTATCTGTTCTTCAGTCCCCTCCCCCCCAGCCCCCGGCCAAACTACTGGTATCGTTTATACCGCCGCGCAGCATTTGTACGGTGGAAAAAGCGATTACGAATAATTGCCGATGGTTTTCATTAAGCGAACATGCCGACCAGACTGGCCGGGTGACTTCGGTCCTGTTCTCTTCTTGTTACTTTAACCATCGATACAAGTTGCTCGAAAGGGTATAATGACAAAAATTCTTCATCCTACCATGGTCGAAGTATGCATGTTCATCGATCGTAGCCAGCACAAAGCACTGGTTCGTGCAGAGAGTGTGGTACATAAATAGGCTGCGGTAAATTAAGTGAAAAAAGGACAAAGTTTGCAGATAATTCAAGTATGGCTCCATCTACGGTCGTGATAAAATGTGCCCAATAAGTTTTCCTCCGTGACTGAGATATTTTTCAAAAGTACCAAGTCGAATTTAAATGCCTCTCTTGTCAGTATTTATTTAGCAGCAAAACAAATCAATAAAAAAAATACGCATAGTACAAGCTTTTTAGGTTTTTAATCTGATGAAAATTTACAGAAAGCGGAAATTTCGTACACACGTACTGTAAAGGTTGTATTTCAATCATCTCGAACTTCCCAAAAATCTGCAAATATCCTCCTTTTTGGGGGTAAAAGGACGGTAAAGTTTGGTTTTTTAGCAATCACTTCCCAAATAACGCACTTACGAAAAAAAATATTGAAACAAAAGTTTCTAGAGCATTAAAAAACAATTATTTTTACTCTTTTGAGTTTTTTCCTCAGGAAGTGGTGGGGAGGAGCTAAGGCATTCAGAAAAAAATGATTTCTAAAAATCTTCGACGGACACGAATATCTAATTCTCCAAAATCTGCCTACTTCGCTTTTAGTAGCATTTGTCTAGCATAGTGCTTCCCACCATTATGTAAAGTAAGAAAAATGTTGGTCGGTCTCCTTTCGTCAAAGTTGGGGAAGGGAGGGGAAGGGGGATTGGAAAAATTGCAACATTCTCAAGGGATACGTCCATTATGTGAATAAATTCAAAAAATTGATTCAGGCAAACTTTCTAGAGGGTTAAAATACAAACACTTTCGTTTTTTTTACTATTTTCTTAGGTGGTCATGGAACATAATAACTATGGCGAAAAGAAAAAAAATAACACGTTGAAAATTCTTATTGAAATGAATAATTTACGCCTATGCGAGTTACCTAAAAATTCCAGCGAGCTAAAATGGAATGAGTCTAATACGAAGGTTTGTGTGGTTATAAAATTCGATTTTGACAATCATTCGATCATTAGACCCATGTTGGGCTTCTGAAGTGCAGTTTCATAATCCAAAATTCGCCAAACTTCATACATTAAGGTCAATCTACAAAACCCCAAAAATGTCTTAAAACTTACATAGTTTTAACACCCCAAAATAGCATATTTGAAAACCCTTTATTGAATCCTATACCTATTTGTGTGCATTTCGGAAAAATTTTATAAACTTAACACTTCATTTTGAGACCTAATTTGGGCTAAAAACTTTCATTTATCGACGAATTTTAAGTTTTGAAATTCCCCTTCACAAACTCAATTTAGGTCCAATGTGCAAATAGTTGTCAACATCGAATTCTGTGATTACAAAAATCCCCTACATTAGACACGTTCAATTTTTGGTTTAGTGGATTTTATACCTTGACTCGCGTAGTTGTAAATCATTACGAGTATTTATTTCGAGAAGAATTTTCAAGCGTCACTTTTTAGAGTGATTTTCTATGTCATATTGCCAATGAAAGCGAGGCTATTACAGTCTACCAACCAACGGGGGGGGGGGACTAACAAAATCCGTTTTAGGGTCTTAGAAGACCATTAAGACAATTTTTGGCCATGTCAGGTATTTATTTTTATTTTTACTTTTCTCCCCACACATTAAAAACATTTACTCTGCTCGATACAGACCAAAATCGCTCCAATTCGATCAATCGACTCAGCTTGGCGGAAGATTGCATATATATGAATGGGGATGAACACAGGTCAAAATTCAGCCTTGCCCCATTTTGAGGGGGGGGAGTGCTCACGGCCAAAAACATGAAAATTGTTCCTTTTTGAGTCAATCGATAGAAAATTCAAAGTTGTACAACGCATCCAAAAATCAATCTCCTAGGTTCATTAGGAGGGGAGACATGAGGGGGTTTCCCCCTCTTTTTGACCTTGAAAAAGGGCTGTTCCTTCCCTATCCCCACACCAAAATGAGCTAGAAAGTTGAAATTAGGTATGTATATTCAGCAGGGGCCTTAGGTATGCCTTTTTCAACTCTAATGCATCCCCTCACAACCGCAAAAATATGGTTTTTTGGTCAGGTTTTCTCATTTTTTGAGTTTGTTTCTCGCATAACTCCCCTTCAAATTGTGCTAGGAACTCGAAGTATGCACATTCAGTAGGAACCCTAGATGACTTTTCAGACCCATTTCACCGCCTCACAGCCCCGAATATGCCTTTTTGGTCGTTGTTTTTTATTTATAATGTTTGTTCCCCGCATAACTGCCCTCCAAATTGGGCTAGGAATTTGAAATTAGGTTTGCATATTCAGTAAAGACCCTACATATGTACTTATATCTTGAGAAAATTGCAACTTTTTAAAGGGCAACCCCCCCCCCCTGCACCAATTTGAGAAAAGGGAACCATCCAAAATTAATCTCATTTTACTTAATAGTGGGAAGTACTGGGTAAAAAGAATACTTTTAAAAGTCAATTAAATAGGGTTTGGAGAATTATTCGTGCAAATCGAGAATTTTTAAAAATGATTTTTTTTGAACGCCCCAGCTCCTCATCACGACCTCCTCGGGAAAAAGGTGAAGTAAATAAAAATATATATTTTTTTTATGCTCTGCAACCTTCGTTTCAACATTCTTTTCGAAAGTGTGTTGTTTGGAAAGTAACTGCCCCAAAAAAAACAGCCTTTGCACCTTGCTCGCCCTTCCACTGAAAAAAGCAAAATATGCATGTGTTTTAGCGAAGTTTGGAAGTGAATTTTGATCGGGTTTGGGCTATTTTTGAGCTAAAATGACTAATAGCAGGAAAATGGCCAAGTTTTTACATATAATTGAATCTTATTGGTTCACCAGGATAAATACCACATACGAAGAAGTCAATTCGAAAATTTCACCAATACTAAAATTTAATTCAACGATAAAGAAAATCTTCCTACACGAGCTCGACTTTTTCAAGGCTAAATCGTTTACAGGTCGATAATTTTTCCAATTGAGAAATTCGATAGTATTTCAGAGAGAAAAACTCGTACCAAAGGGTATAAATGAAATTGCGATTCCAATCTCGGCGATTTTCGTGCTACGTATAATAGCGTAGGAAAATTCCATTAATTTTTCTCTATGACAGAAAATTCTTAAAATCAAGGCAAAAATCTTCTCTTATAATAATCTCGGTAGAATTTCAATAGCGATGGTATCCTCATTAGATGATGTTCATTATAACTACCTATCATCCATTGCACTATGTTTTACACCGAATCTAGGCGGTGAAAGTCTCGATAAGATGACGAAACGAAAAAAAAAAAAAAAAAAAAAAAAAAAAAAGGAGGCTGTTATTTAATTTGGCAAAAATTACGAGATAATTTTTTCAAACGACACCCTCGCAATTATATTTTCAAATTAAACTTTTTCTCGAAAATTGTCTCTTTGAAAACATAATTTCGTTAGGTTCTTTTTTCTCGTCGCGTTCGTAGCTCGATGCGACGCGTAATTGCTCGTTCTTCACTTATCGTCATGGGCATCCTTTTGGGAGATGTTTTCGGTCGTATCTAACACGCTAGTACGAGTATAATGGCCCTGAGGCGGCATCGCGAGATGTGCACAGATGAGAAAAAAATATTCATTACGAATGTAGAGTTAACGTTATCAAAAAAATAGCAGATTTTTTTCACCCCTCAACGATCACGAGACAACGATACTCGCGACGCAATAGCCGCGCGTAAATCCTGCTTTTTGTTATATTTCCGTAGAGTTTTGATATTAATAATTTTTTTCTTTTACATTATTTCGCCTACTAACTCATCAAACGACACGACACGGCATCTTCATCTCTCACAGGTTCATTTCTAAATATTCGTCTCGGTTATTCGGTTTCGTACCACTACAGATACCTCGACTAGACCTACTTTATCCTGAATAACGCGTCCTTGAAGATGAAATTCTTCTTTCAAGATTTCGAGAAATTTCAACACGCTACGCAGTTGAGAAAAATATACCGAAGTAGCTACTGCATGTAAGTAAAGTACTAAGTATACGTGTACGTAAGATGAAATTTTACACGTTTCCCTGCTGTAAATGACAACGAAATCCCAAATATGACTAGCACACAATACGAATTCTTTGTACACACAAATGCCAACCGCACAAATGTTTCATTAGTAAATTCTCATCCTTTTACGTATCGTTTCCCTTATCATGTAACACACCGCATATATATAGCACGAAGAGAAAAACATACATACATACATATTCGATATTGGCAGAAAAGAAATTTCCTTCGAAAGCTTTACGTGAGTGTGTAGAATTGAAGATGTACTACTTCTATACTTTGACATTTCGCCTTCTGTTCAGTCGCTATGAAATGGACGAAAGATTTTAATTCTAGCTCGCTCTAATATACGAGTACTTTTATAAGATTCCAGTTTGAAGTACCGAAGAACATTTTTATCCGAATACCTATTTCACCCTACATACAACGAGTATAATACATTGTATCGTATCTTCGTACATTTCATAAGAATACATAGCGCCTCGAATGATAGATACAGCAATTCGAATCATTTATACGTACAATTTTTCGTATACACGGCGATTCCGTGAAAGGAGAAACTGGTCAATAATAATGTAAAAAAAAAAAAATGAATAAAAGCGGCTTACTTTCATTTCTTTTGTAATTCATAAAAATAAGTAAGAAATTGGTACAATAAATAATTCAAGAACTCGAAACAAAGTCGAGAGTTCAAATTTTAACAAGCTTTAGATTGAGAAACTAAATTTTTCACGTCAAAAAAGTGAACCTCTTTAGCAGTTTTATAACATATGAAAATTCCAGGAGGATAGAGAACGCATTACGATATCAACTTATTTTCTTGATACGATTCCACCGTGCTCTAAACTGAACTCTGAATTACTAAAAATTTAAAGAATTCAAGTACGAAAGAGTCGGATTGAAAAAGTGAGCTGTTACTCGATCTCAGCGGTGCTCTAGTATTTTCCCATCGTGCTCAAAAAATAAATGAATATTCATGCTCAGCGAGCTCAAATTAGTAACAATCGATACACGTCAATTCGTTTTTTCAATTTTTTTCAAATTTTGACCATATTGATGGGATTGGTGGGGGGAGGGGGAGGCGTTTAGGGGGACGGATCTCAAAAATAAATCGATAATTAAACTCAGCGTCCACGAATTAGTAGAAATCCACGTATCACTTTAGTTATACAATTTTTTTTGAATTTTGATCAAAATTGAGAACCCCTGTGTCTCTCAAGTGTGTTGAGATTTCATTTTTAAAATTGATTGATAAAAATTAGTGTAAATAGTTCTATTCGCTGCTATTTTTTCAGATTTTTAAATGGTAGCTTTCAATTTTTATACTCATCATGAAAAGTTGAGCTTTCATCTCAAAAGTGCCAATTTCAACTTTTAAAATTTTATTAATGTGTTGAAAAACGTGCTAAAGAATTGAGAATCGTTAGCACTCAAAGATAAGGTGGTCAAAACCTGCGGTTCGATGAATTTGTATTCAAAACTGAAAATTTCCGCCACTCATCACGATCACTCTACTCTACGAGTAGTATACAAGTTAATAGAATTGCATACTCGGTTCGCCGTAAAAACACGCATTATCGAACCTCGTACTCGAAATACCTATATTCTGAAAAAAAAATCCTTGGTCAGTTTAACGTGGAAAGATTTTTATCGGAGAAAGGGTATCGGGTCGGGTCGGTATTTTTAGTATTCGAATAGCAGTGAAAAAATTTTTAGAGATCGTGCAAAAGTGCAGATTTTATTTCCTCAAAACAGAAGAAAAATTAGAAAAACACGAGCGATTTGATATACTGGAATATATTTCCACCAATAGAATATTATGGAAATTTATTCCACAATACTCACCTTGGCAAGAGGGCGCTTACGAGAGGTTAGTTGCCTTAGTAAAATGCGATCTTAAGAAATCATACGGGTTTGAAAGTTTAACTGCTTTCGAATTTCTCATAGCACTTTATGAAATAGAAAACACAATCAACTCTCGTCCACTTACTTATGTGTTATCAGTCGAGCCCCCAGTACCATCAAATTACTCAGAATTTTCTCAATTTCTTTCCAAAATCAGATAGACGTTTTACTATCTCATTAATTCCTAGAAAAATTCTGTGACAGCGGTAGATGCCTTTTGGGATGTTTTTAGGAGTTTATATCTTACATTCTGTTACTTTCAAATCATAAATTGGAGACATAGTACTAATTAAAGAACCATCGCCTCCTACAGGAGATTGGCCAGTAGGGGTAATAAAGAAACTAGATAATCGTCAAGCTGTAGGAAGATCTATAAATTTACTTTACCCCTCATCGAAATACCTTCATATGAGCCACTTACTACAAAACATTCCGCTACTCTTGATTTAGGACGATCCGAAAAACGCCAAGATTAAGCCAAAAAAAAGCGTTTTCGAAATTCCCCCTTGCATAATCGGGGGGGGGGAGG